>JAWWMK010052499.1:0-42433 GCA_035047105.1 Galeopsomyia nigrocyanea | reverse complement strand
CGGTGACAAGTTATCAAAAAAATTGCAAAATAATTACATTTGTAGTTTGTTATTAATATCGGGAAAATGCTGAAAAAATAAAGTTCCCGAGGACTTTTCCTATGTTCACGAGCATTTTCCGACACTATATACCTTCAAAAAGAAGATGAAACAGGTCCGAAAGCCTCAACATTAAAAAAAATTTTCCATTCTAGACCCCAGAAAAGTGTGTTTTTTTTAAGGATATCGTCATATATACGTACGATATATTTAATTAAACACGCTACCGCAATAACAGTTGCACAATTAAAAAAAAGTTTTTTAACGATACTTTGTCGAATGGTAGCGCGTTTGCGCGTCAAAAGTTACGAGCCAATAAAAAAGCGTGCACGGCGGTGTATTTCCCTTCGGCAATTGGCGAATAAATATCAAGTCTTTTAACTAACTAACGAGGAAACACACCGAGAGAGTCAGAAGTTTGCAATCGACTCATTAGCACGAACAAATGACTTTTCCGCGTGTGGTGGTGGTGGCGGACGATGTACCGTTAATTGTTGAGTGACCTGATACACGTGTGTTTGTGGGCGGAGAGAGAGAGAGAGAGAGAGAGAGAGAGAGAAAACCGGTTGAATTGGAAATTTTTTTTTTCGAGAGGGTTCGTCGTAGATTTAGGTCAGTTTTGACAAGGCGATCTTTCCAAAAGGACAGACGAAAGAAAATCCAAAAATAAAAATTTATTATTAAGATGCTTCTTTTTCTCTAACATAACGGTAGTTGATATATACAGTTTCCGTGCCAATTACAAAGTAAAGCCTTTTAAAGAATTCCATTATTACCGTTTACGATGTGTAATTGTCAGAGCGCTGTTATATTTATACACTCAGCGCGTTGTCTTTACGTTGTATAGTCTCTGCAAGTGTGTTAATAACAATGTCTTAACCCTCATGTCCGCTATAACGTAGCGCATTAACCCAAACTCAATAAAACTAGATGTGTGATAAATATCAGAAAAAAAAACGCGCGGCGAAAGTAAAAGCTCTCTCGTACAACAATAATTTTTCACGTCCAAATCCAATTCTTGACCTCGCGTGTATATATATGCCATAGAGTTCGATGTTATCGTCGTTTATTATTGCCATACGGTGAAAACCCACGCGTGAAAGCCAATTGCAACACATGCAACAGCGGTAACTCTGCGGTTTGTTGTTATATATATATACTTACACGCGCGCGTATGGAACGAAGCGCTCGTACCTTAAACGGCTATCGTCTCTTTAATAACTGGGCCGAACGAGAGAGAAAAAAGTCACTCGAGAGACAGTTTTATACTTCGACAATTGTCTACGAGCCATCGTCGTGAATTATTCATGCTGTCGTTGCTTTGGAAGTGATTGAGTTTTATGAAAGTGCAGTTGAGAGAGAAAGAGAGAGAGAGAGAGAGAGGAAGTGTCGAAAATTTTTGCGCGAGCGTATGCATGCATGTATGTATATGTAGATATGACTTTTGCGCGGAGAGAAAACGCGTTTCAAACTTAACTTGCGCAATCGCGGAGGAAGTGATAATTGGCCAAGTCTTAAGACGGCGAGGAGGAATCGAAAGGGAAAAAAAGGTGTGTATATGTGTATGTACATATATCTTGCTGAAGTCATCGCGTTGAAATAAAACGTGTTTGTTGTTTTTTTTTCTTCTTCTTATTTTTCGTAGGAAGGTTTTACTATTTTTGTGAAAGGCTATTGTTCAGTAGAAAACGAATATTTTTTTTCTCTCTCGATATATCTCTTAAATGAATTTACGACCGATAGATTACGTAAACGTTTATCGAACTGACAGTTATGATAATTTTCTTCTTTTTTTTCTCGCGCGACGGCACTTTTCTCCCATTCTCGAGACAAAACGACAATTGGCTTTTAAACGTCAATGATTAAAGGTATGTTTTTTTTTCTCTTTCTTTCATTCCCACACGTTATTTACAGATCACGGAAAGCTAATGGATTTTTCATGGAAACTATACTACTACGGCTTTCCGAAGGCTCTCGATCGCGAGACAGCTCGCAACCAGGCGATAATTACTTTTACGTCGAGTAATCGAGAAGAAATGTTGCCGAGAATTTACTCCATTACTTACGGCGCGAGACACGATCGTTCGGAAAACAATTAACCGCGAAAGAGAGAAAAAAAAAACATACTTTACGCGATTGATAATTATAGATTCGAGCCTTGTTGTTATTTTCTTGAGCACTCTAATTCGAAATTATCCTTTCGATTTTTTTCGTGTGAAAAAAAGAAAGAAGAAGCCATTTAAAAATAGAAAGTCCTTGCTCGAAATAGCGATCAAGGTTGAAAAGGCAACAAAAAAAATAAAATAAAACGCTCTCCTTTTCTGTCGCGCATCTCGCGTTACAAAAAACTCAAAAAGGGTATACGCGTCCTTGCCATAGTATTTCTTTTTTTTTTTTTCTGTGTTTGTCTTTTCCAACGAAAGTCGCGAGAACGCGTATATACCTACTATAACTTTCGATTCGCGGATTGTCGGCACGCTGCGGCGAAAGCATTGAAAAACCGGTATACGATCCGTTAAAGGTGGAAAAGTGCGGTATAGAAGAATAATTAGCTAGTGCTACGAGAGAGAGAGAGAGAGAGAGAGTTTCGTCGTTTTACGAGCGTTTCGTTCGGCCGTTTACGCTTTATTGAAAATACATTTACGCTGTGGCGAGGAGAGACTCTCTTATTATTATTTTTACAAGATGGTGAAATTTTTAGTTAAAAAAAACTTCCGCTGTTTTACGTAAGTGCGTATGTAGAGAGAGATTATAGAGATATTCAATTATCGCGCGAGTTCTTTTTTCGAGAGACTGACAAATACACACTTTTATTAACGTCATATAATTTTTCGTCGAGTAAGACAGAACTCTCGGATGTGTGGCACTTGAATGATAGTCACGTATACATTTCGCGATCTACTTTCGAAAATTCCTCTTTCTCTCTCTCTCTCTCACACATCGAGAGTTATAGTTTATATCATCCTAAACAGACTCGTTGTTTGCAGCACTCTCAATAAAAATAAAAATAAAAATAAAATACCCATAGAGAGAAAACGTGCGATAATGGACGTGTGTTCGTTTTTTTTTTCTGCTCCGCGCGCGCGTGGCAAAGAATGCGAAGGTTAAGATCGAGCAGTATCGATTGTAAACTTTACAACTGGCGAGCACGTAAGACTCGACAATCGGCTTTTCGCATATTACGTCAACGACGTCGAGCTCAGCGCAGCACACATTTTATCGGGATGTATATATATGTAGGGAGAAGTCGCTTGCTTCGCTGGTTAAAAGTATACGAAGCCGAAGTGGCATTAGTGGTGATTATCTGCTCCAGATAGGCTTTCGAACGCGCTCGTACACATCACAGACATATATATATATATAGATACGAGACTTGTATGTATCGCGGAAGATTGAATTTTAAACGCGAGGATTACCTACTGCGGTTTTCATATTTTCAAGTTCGACCATATATATGCACTAGCATTAAACTTTTACGATGTGGACGTGAAACTTTACGGAAGCCCTGAATTTAAATGTTACGTACGACCTCGATTTTTATAACGAGATTGAACACCGTCGTTCTCGATGCCATCAATTTTGACTAATGCACTCTCGAGGAAAATACTAGTAACCCATTTTTTCGCGTAAAAGGCGTTTAAAAGAAAAAGGAAAAATTTCACCCCGCAAAACAATTTCGAAGAAGCACATAAACCACATTTACGCCTTCTAAAAAGCCATTTCCCTCGCTGCTGCGGCGCGCGCAGTAAAACTTCCGGCACGAGTGTTGCAGCAGTAGAAGAAAAATAAGGCGTCGCGCACGATTTTCACCGCCCCGGATAAAGAAAAAAAAAGTCTTCAAGTTCGCCGGCGACTTTCTATTATTGCGATTGGTGTTTGGTTGACATTTATTCGCGTGCATCGTCGCAAAAAAAAAAACAGCTGTGGGTATATAAAAAGAAATAAGGAGAGTGCGATGGCGAAAAAAAGAGAAAGAAGCGAAATTCCGGTCAGAACCCATAGCATTTCGGCAACGTCGCTCCTCTTCGCCGAGTGCCTATACGTACTCATCCTTCCTTTCGTGCTCCTTCGCCTTCTTTCCTTTTCTTTTTTTTTTTATTTTTGTAGGACGTGCAGGTCTTGCGAAAAAAAGTGACGGGGTAATTGATAATCCGAGTACCGTATATACGCGAAAGATACTCTTTCTTTTTTGAAACGGACTAAGCTGCTGCCACTTGTATAACTTTGAATCTCTCTTCGGAGTATGCGGAAATGTGGTTGAGAAATTGTTCGATTCTCATAACTAAAGTGCACGTTTGTTTTTTTCTCTTGAGCAGTTTTTAGAAATACATATTTTCATCGAAAACGCGGAAATACAAAGATGGAGTAGTAAACGTAAACACGTCCAATCTAGAGCGAACCTGTTGATCAGTACAGAGAGCGTGAAAAAGAAAAAAAATGCATTTTCATTCAAATACTAGAAAGCTCGGTAACAATTATCGTGGAAGCAAGATCGAAATGATAATGTTAATAGATCCACTTCCAAAAATTGCTTTTCACTCGCATTTACACATTGATGAGTCAGTTCTGACAAGCTATTAAAACACTGTGCTGCATTAATTCGCGATTACGATGCGGTTTTCGCGTGTCGTGGAATGCCAAATAAACGTGGCTCTCTCTCTCTCTCTCTCTCGCAGAGGTTCAACATCAGCATTAATAATTCCGCAACAACGATTCGCAGTGCAGGTCGATCACGAAATAGCGAGCTTCTCGGGGTCTTCTATTACAGCGCGAAACGATATTTTTAGACGTATGCGGTCTATTCCGCGGAAACAACAATAACCTCTCTCTCTCAGTCTATCGCGAGAACGAAGGAAGCAGGCTACGGCGTATCGAGAGAGCTCCAGGTGGTGCGTGCATGAGGAACCTCCACGCCCATTGCCGCGTCGCTGGCTGTGCTCGCGGCGGTGGCGGCTACGACGACAACAGTTGGCGGAAGTGCCAACGCGTATGTGTATGTATGTATATATGTATCTATCCTACTCTCTCTCGAGAGCGAATGAGTGCGTGTGTGTGCTGTTTGCTTACCTTGATGATGAGCTCGATCTCCGGCACATCGCCGCCGTTGGTTGTCCCGTTCTCGTGGCCGTCGTCCGCCATTTCGCACACTCTTTCTTCTTCTTCTTCGTTCAAAGGCACTGTTTCTTTTATTTTCACGCGAGAATTTTCTCCGTGACGCGAGCGATACAATGGAGAAACTACTGCAGTTTTAGGAGAGTCGTCTCTCTCTCGCGGATAGAAAAGAGGAGGATCACGAGACGTTGATTACGCAGGAAGTACGAGAACACCGCTCTGGAAGCTCACGAGATACTGACGCAGCAACGACGACGAACCGCGCGCCTTCGCAGCCTTCCCCCCTCTCTCTCTCTCTCGCTCTTTCTCCCGGCAACTGCGCTCCTCGTTCAACGTTCGCCAGCGAGCGCGCCCTTTTTCTTTTGTTTGCTGTTTGTCGTTCTACTTGATTTCTGCGTAGCTGAATCATTTAGTTTTTAGACAATGACGATTTGGAGCATCCGTTCTACCAAAGCAAATGATAATTTTAGTAGAGCGAGTTGTTGAAGTAATTTTTTAAACTATTTTACTTTGCAGGGATTGAAGTTATCGACCGTTGATTAATTTTCAAATTTAAATTTTACAGTTGACTGAATTTTTGAATTTGGAGTAGCTATTGCGAATTTGATTAATCGTCCTTCAGTCAAATGTTTGCTTGTTTATTTCTATTGAAAGATGACGATTTAATTAAATCTTAATTCTTCGAAGTAGCACGTCACTTCTAAAGAATCATTTATCATTTATCTGCGGCAGGAGCAAATCAATAATAGTAAAAGTTCATGGACGAATAAAGAGTTACAACCACCTGTCTCGTTAAGTTTTATAAAAATTCACATCAATTGAGAAATTATAGTAACTCATTATGAATACCGATTCACTTGGCATGCGCGTGTCCATGGCAATGCGAATAACAAGTAAGTTGGGTGAAAAAATAAGCAGTTGGAACGTTTATTTATATAATATCTTTACTTTAAAAATGGAAAACGGTATAAAATTGGATAACACGAATTCGTGCATGAACGATAATGAAGAAGTCTCTCAAGCTATTTCTAATATGAATGAAAAACGTAAAGGAACGGAAGAGGAGTTTCAGAACTTCATGCAGCGCGTCACCGAAGTTGGTATGCATTTGTAAAAATAAATGACTGCTACCTATAACAATTATTGATTGTTGTATTAGTACAGAAATTAATTTTTTACTTGATTTTAAGAAAAAATAATCAAACATCTGTCGTCTGAAAATAAAACCGAACAACAGCAAGGAATGCACTTGGCTGATGAGATTTTAGGAAAAAGTGTTAATTCTGATATCTCAGAAGATGGAGAGGTGAAGGTAAAAACAAATCGTACATTAATTAACAAATATTCTCCTGAAGATGCAGATCCAAGCAAAATGTCGCAAGGTAAAATAATTGAAATTTTGATTCATTTAATCTTAAACAAAAGAATTCAAATTAGAAGTCTACACAACAATAAATTGAATTCATTTTCACATAACAGAAGCTTTCAAACGAAGCGTCGAAAAAGACGCGAAAGCTCGGGCAGAAGACCGAAAAGCTCGCAACGAGCGCGCTGAAACTTACAAGAGAATAGGAAACGGTGCTTTCAAGGAAAGCCAATACGAGAAAGCCATAACGTACTTTACAAAAGCTTTGGACCAAAGACGCGATTCTACGGTATTGTGGAACAATCGAGCTCTTGCCTATATGAAACTTGGCCTCTTCGAGAAGGCACTGCTCGATTGCGAATGGGCGTTAAAGGTCAATGAGGCCAACATCAAGGCTTTACTCAACAGCGCCAAGTGCCACCGGTCACTCGGCAATCACGTTAAATGCAAAGAGTTCATTGCACTTTCCAAAGACAAGAATCCACATTTTCTCAGTTACATCGCCGGTTGGTATCATCACTTAATTTCTTTCTTTTCTTGCAAATTTTAACGAACGAATTGAGATAAAGTGGCTTTTATTGTTTCAGAGTTTGAAAAAAATTTGGAGAACGAAGCTGCAGATAATTCAATTGATTGAGTCGACTACAATTTTGTACGAAAACAATTATTCAACGTTTAATAAATATTTTTCAAATAATACATAATCAATAATATTAGATCATGATTGCAATCTATTAAATATTTGTATAAAAAACATACGTTATTCACAGTCGAACCATAAATATTTGGATTATTAAGTGCAAAAAGCGTTAGATTCTTATGAGATAAATTGTGTCAAGAGGATTCGATTTTTGTGGCGTTTCGTTCTTTCATTTCGGATAACGAACGTGGTTCGTGGATGAACACCATGCACTCCACACCCTAGAAATTAATTTTTTTTAATTAGCGGACATTTCGTAATAAAATCTTTAAAAGAACACATTTTTATTTCAAACCTGCATCCTTGCAGCGCGAACGAATCCTTCATTGGCAGATACAGTAATACTTTTTAAGTTTTCTCCACTGGCAAAAACCAGCCTTGATCGTTCTTTGACTTTGCCTCCCAGGCTCAAGTCCATTATTCTTCCCTGAGGAATGTCTTCAACAATTTTCACTCTATTTAATAAATCTTCAGTTCTTTTCTTTTCATTAGGACCACCAATTAAATTGATGATATTCGTGAAATTGTCATATGCAGTTCGACACACTACTAGCTCTTTATTTTGAAACAGATTGTCCAATACTGGTTTTACAGGACGGGATCTTTCCCATTCAGCTTGAGTAGTGAGCAGAGGTTCTACA
Organism: Galeopsomyia nigrocyanea; assembly: GCA_035047105.1. Lineage (NCBI taxonomy): Eukaryota > Metazoa > Arthropoda > Insecta > Hymenoptera > Eulophidae > Galeopsomyia > Galeopsomyia nigrocyanea. The sequence continues at coordinate 34,575 of JAWWMK010052499.1, read as the reverse complement.
TAAATGAAATTGGCATGCCCATTAGTCATATTTGTCACATAAGCAAGTAAAGTTGAAACATCTAAATTGAGTATCGTAATATCAGTTGTTTCAACATTCGTATTCAAGTCTAATAAATCACAGACATTATTACTTGTGGATTCTTCAGATTCAGTCTCTGATTCAGAACACAATAATTCATCTGTAAAATATAAAAGATGTTAGTAAAATAATGATAATTTATAATACAAAACATAATTGCAATCATTGTCATTTAACCATTTGCTATATCATCGTCATCTGCATCTATGATATCTCCTTCAACAACAATACCTAAAGAATTTTCCAACTTTTGTGCTAATGGTTTCTCTATACCGCAAGCAAAATAAAATACAATATCTGGTGGTTTGTACATATGTGGATGGTTTTTAGCACATTTTAAATAAGATTCTGCTTGATCGAACACTGACTTCTGACCATATTCAGCATTGCCTCTGGAGATGAGTGTGAGTGCTTTTGCATTGCGAGCAATAACTTTGACCCAACTTGAACCTCCATCACAAACAATATCTACTTCTAATCTTGAGTTTTGGTACTTGAATGGTTTTAAAACATTGACAGGATCATTTGCAGATAACAGTCGGTTCACTATTGCATTTAAATGAATCAAATTTGTGCTTTGTAAATGCTCCTTTTTAACATTACCCGTAGCTCGTACCTTGACATCAATCGAATATAGAATATTAATAATTTCAATATTTTATGGTAACTCGTATTAAATAGTGGATAAATAATTACCTTTTGAAGAAATTTCACTTCTTGTTGGATTTTTCTTATTAGTTTATCAACGCCTTCTACTTTTTCTACAAGTTTCAACTGCTCTACCATGTCCCAACCCCATTGAATTTTTTCGTCAAAACATTTTATCAAGTCCTCCAGTGTTTCCATAACACACGACTAACAATTTTATTTGTTATATAGTTTTTGGGTATGACGAAACAATCAACTTCTTCTAAGACACACATGTAAAATATAAATGATCTAGAATCTAAAACATTTTTATCAGCTGTTGATGAAAAAACAAAAACAATATAGGATTCAAATTCCGATTATCGTAGGTAGATGGAGTAGTAAAATGGTATTGCCAACTGTTTTTTGCAAAGTCCTAAAACATAAACTATTTTTTCTATAATTTAATAACATAATCCGATTTATTAACAGTTGATTACAAAATTTATTGTTTTTATAACGGTGATATGATAAATTACTCCAAATAGCAAGAACTTCAAGCTCAAAATAAAGCACTTATGAAATGTAGATTCAAAATTTTTGCCAATGCAACCGTACCAACTGAAATTTTGGATGTCATCAAATACCCAGTCGGTAATTCTTTCAAAAGTCAACAAGCACGTGTACACACGCGTGTCAACGTGTGTATCTAAGAATATTATAATTATGTGGATAATAAAATAAGTTATTAGACAAAAATAGTGTTCGATTGTTAAGTTTTAATTTGTGACACCATACAAAATGGTGGTCATCGGCAAAAAGAAGGTAATTTCTTGTTAAATTCGTAAAACTGTAGTTGATGAGGTTATGTGTACATTGATTTCGGGTTGCAATTTGACATTAAACCAAATTGTATGTAATTTGGAGAACAGATTATTACATCTTATATTTTTTTATGTTTCTTTCAGTATGAGGCCGGAGAGGCAGTGCAGTTTATGACAAGAAAACAAGCATTGAAAAAACTCCAACTGTCTCTGAACGAATTTCGCAGATTATGTATCTTGAAAGGAATTTATCCGAGAGAACCTCGGAATCGCAAAAGGGCACAGAAGGGAGACACTCGTATAAAGATCCTTTATCACAAGAAAGACATTCAGTTTTTATTGCACGAACCTATAATATGGAAACTCAGAGATTACAAGGTACTGTTAACAAATTCTATACTCATTATCAATTTAGCAGTAAAAAAACCATTTTATTTTAATCTTAATGATTACAGATATTTGCAAGAAAAGTAGGCAGAGCAAAGGCCTTGAGAGATTTCAAAGAAATGAAGAGATACCTGAAAAATCACCCAACGATAAAATTAGATCACATTGTCAAAGAAAGATATCCAACATTTATAGATGCACTCAAAGATTTGGATGATTGTCTTACTTTATGTTTCTTGTTTAGTACTTTTCCTTCAATGCCACACATACCAAGAGATCAGAGTATACTTTGTAGAAGACTCACAGTAGAATTTATGCATGCTGTCATTCATGCTAAAGCTCTAAGAAAAGTGTTTATATCCATAAAAGGATATTATTATCAAGCTGAAATAAAAGGGCAGACTGTCACTTGGATTGTGCCTCATCCATTTGGTTTTGAACCACAGAAAAAGTCAGAAGTAGATTTCAAAATGATGTCCACTTTTGTTGAGTTTTATATTGTTATGCTTGGATTTGTAAACTACAGACTCTATCACACATTAAATTTGTATTACCCACCGAAATTCAACAGTGTTGGTGAGTACCTTTCCTAAGACTTAATGATAATTGGAGAAATGGATCATTATTTCACTGCTCAATTATTCAATGATTGCAGGCACATCTGAACAAGCACTTGTTGATGCTGAAGCTTTCACTTCTGAAAGGATAAGTGCTCTCAATGTTCCATTGGTTACTCTAAATCCTGGAGCACAGGCTGAAGAAGAAGAAGTAGAAATTGACGCATTCGCTGAAACTGATACAGCTAAAGTTGAAGAGATCAAAGCTGAATACGATAGATTAAAGAAATTGAAAACTCTGTTCAAAGGATTGAAATTTTATATAAATAGAGAAGTACCTAGAGAATCACTTGTTTTCGTAATTCGTTGCTTTGGAGGTGAAGTTTCATGGGACAAGTTGTTATTTGTTGGCTCAACATTCGATGAAAATGATGAAACTATAACACATCAAATTGTGGACAGACCTAGTATGGATAAACAGTTCCTCTCCAGGTAAATACTACATCCTGTTTCTAACTTTAAATGCCATGTTCTTGATTTTAAAAATCATTTCGTACTTCAATTTTCGTTAAAATTTCATTTTCCGTACTCCCACGCTTTAAAGTTCATTTTTACAAAGGGCTTTTATTTTTACCAACTCTCTCGAATAATAAGAACAAAAAACGTTTAACTGCTCTTTTTCATTTAATTAATTCTACAAAAAAAAATTTTATGATTCCAGGTATTACGTTCAACCTCAATGGATTTTCGACTGTATTAACGCTCGAGAGCTGTTACCCGTTGAGAAATATTTGATGGGTTGCAAGCTGCCCCCGCATCTATCACCATTTTCGGATCCGCGTCGCGATCAAGAATACATTCCGCCCGAGGAAAGAGCATTAATGGATCCGGAATATAGGTTGAATTACGGTACGTGCTCTCGGATGGTTCATTAAGGACTATTTTACGACCGCGCGTAAAAAAGTAATGCCTTGTTTAAATTTTATCGTATTAATTGTTACGGCCGTTTGATTTGTAGCTGAAGAAGACGATGAAATGGATGATGATTCGGAGGTAGAGAAAGACGCTGAAGCAGATGAAACAAAAGACGAAGATAATGAGGACGGCAATAATATGAGTGACGAGGCAGAGGAAGAAGAAGAAGAGGAGGAAGTCGTTGCAGAAAAGAGCAAAAAGAAAGCTGAAAATTCTGTCGCCGAGGATCCAAAAGAAACAGAAAGACTACAAAAGGTATTTAACTTTCACTTGGATTTGTCTTACGTAAATATATCGAACGCGCGTGTCCAACTAAATCCGAATTGACTCTCCCACAGAAAAAGAAAATGAAAGTAAAGAGCGGCGAGATAGCGAAGGAGGACCCACACGAGAAGAGCCGCCAAGAGAGCCAAGAGTTCCGTTTGCGCGAGAAGTTGGTTCCCAACAAATACCGAAAGCTATACAAGAGCATGAAGGAGGGTAAAAAGGACAGAGCGAAGGAGATTTGGTTGAAACGAAAGAAGAGGCGCCTGCACGAAGAGTCCGAGGTAACGAAGAGGAAAGAGGCGCGCAAAGCTCAGAAAAAAGCCGCAGCCAACGCGTAACGCGAATTATTAATCTTTTTTTTTTATAATTTGATCATTTGTATGAAACACTATATCCACATGTGAAATACAGCCACGACAGGTCGTTAAAAATGGTGTTTACTCGAATCACAGTGAAAAATCCCCAATGTCACACGAATCGAACAAATTAGCCTCCAGGTGTAAGTATTACTAAAAAAAAAACACGATTCTATCCTTGGTTATAGAACAATGAGTCACCGCGTTGCATTAATATTCATCGAACAGCCTTTCACGCCATAAAGAATCGACAAAAGTGTATCTCTATCTCTCTTTGTCTGTCGCAGTATCCGAAACTACAACCAGCAGAGAGAAAATCATCATCCTCGCCCATATACAATTGCAGCAAGCTTTTCGCAATTTAAAAAATTCGTCGCCTCTTTGTACTTCTTTTTTTTCAGTGTTATATGGCACGCTTGTAATATTGCGCGATGCTGTGACAAGTCTGTAAGGCTCCGCTTGCGCGCACGCCTCGCGCCCACGCAAAAGTTTCTCCCGAAGGACTTCGAAGGCCAAGAGAACCCACGCCACGAGCGCCCACGTAATTACCCACATAACGTACAGTACAGCGAGCGCCGTAGTCGAGAGAGTTTAAACTCGCGCTAGAGAAAAGAACTAGCTATATAGCTACCGCAGGCGTGCGCGAGCTTGCGGATACTGTGTGTGTGTGTGCACATGTGATTCGTTGCCCTTTGAATTCGCGATGTTTCAAAGAACCTTGGGTGTGAGAGTGATCGATTAATCACGGCTCACTTCGGGAAAATGCTTCCGAGTAGTTCTTTATTTTATTTTTTTCAAACGCGGCTTCTTTTTTTTTCATTCCTCATGTTCTATTCATGAGAGAGGATTCCGATCTTTTCGTGTCTATGAGTACAATTGAAAAAACTTCCAAGCTATTGTCGCGGACCGAATGACAAATACGATTAATAAATTAAACGGAATTAAGTGTCTCGAAATAGGTATACGTTTAATTTTCCACCTCTAGTTCTCTCACTTGACGTAATCCAGAAAATCTAATTCTACACAATCCGCCTATTGTGCGACAGTTCTATACGCCTCACGTTCTATATGCTATCCGTCTTAATCCATATGCACATAATACGAATCTGTATGGCACGTCGCTCATACGGGGGAAAAAAGTCTTGTAATTAAGTGGATATTCTATGCATATTGATGCGTGCACGTATACACACACGGACACTCATCGTGTAATAAATAAATAAATAAATAAAAAAAGAAATGGGAGGAAAAACCAGTCTACCACATAGCGAGCTATTTAAAGATCTCGCGGCGAAATAAAACAATTTGGAGAGAAGAAATTAAAGATATGTATATTCTCCGCGGCTATATAGCGATGCGCGCATACTATTATATTGCATTTATATTAAATATGCAGTTTATCAATCACATTCAGCGCGCCAAAAAGCATATTAATCCCCATCCACCGCCCGTAGGTGTACGTGCGTGCGCGCAATGGGTATTACAGCCGAGTTTAAAGCAATAAACATAATACAAGAAGAAGAAGAAAAAAAGAACGTATACGTATATCGCGTGTGTATAACAACGAGGAAACAATTGGCTGGGGCGCTAAAAGCAAAACAAAGAGAAAAAGGGTTCGAGAGAGAGATTTTATTGGACTCTCTGTGTGTGTGTGTCTTTGGCCTGTTGAAAATAAACAATCGTGTGCGTGTGTGTGTGTGTGCGAGGGGATGCTGGAAGGCGAAACGAACCGAAAAAAAAAAGTTGAGTTTTATCTTTACGAGCTGCTGTGGGGGCTATATGCTCGCTTCTTGTGTGTGTACATGTACGAGAGAGAGAGAGAGAGAGAAGGCGACAAATACACGCGTCCCGTTTGCTATCTTCGCGTATATTATAGGTAAAGCCAGGTATACTGCCTTGCAGGCCTGCTGCTGCTGCTGCTGCTGCAGAGTATAAGCGTGCAAGTATATAGTGTACTTACAGCCGCATGCAGCACACAGCACTATGCTGTGAGGTCAGAGACACGACGGCCTCCTCGCTTGCACTCGCTGTTGCTGCTGCTGCTGCTGCTAGCTGGCTGTCATCCCTGTATACGTATACATATACAACACTCTCCTTGCAGTTTCTCTCTTTCTCTCTCTCTCTCTCTCTCTGTCAAGAGGGTTTTTCTTTGTGTTATACCACGCGCGCACACGACTTTTCCAACTAGCTGCGTGTTTATTCAGATGCTAATTTGGGTGGGAGTTATGAGCTGTAGAGTATACGCGAAAGTAATTGACTGTTAAGAATTTTTTATTTTTTTTTTTTTTCGGGAGGGAGAGTGAGTTAACTAATTCTTGGAATTTATCTTTTTCACGGTGATTTACGAACACCCTCTCTCTATATGCACGACGACGACGAAGTATACAATTTATAAACATCCTCGCGAGTAGGGGATCGTTTTCCAAGATATTAATGTGTTTTTGAAATTGGTTTTGCTGCACGGTACAGAGCTGAGAAGCTTTTGTTAGAAAACAATTTTCGTGTTTTCAAGCGGTGACGTGAAAATTAATTATTTGCAAAAAATAAATGGTTTTCCCACACTACGGTGGCGAGTGAGGTTTACCTTAAAAGCCCGAGAATGGTATTAGGTAGTGCAGAAATAAAATAAAAAAAATTATATAGAAAAGATGGTTGTATAATGAAATGCGAAGTTTCGCTCCAAAACATTGAAAACATTTCCTTTTTCAACACATCAGCTCTCAAACTGTACAAGAAGGGGTAAAAACTCGAGCTTTTAACGTTACAGTCAATTAGCGGCAATAAATCTCTCTACAAGCGCGAGTTAAAGCCGCACACAGCCATAATAATAAAATCCGCGCGAAAAAAAGGGGAGGGAAAAAAGAAAAAATAAAATAAAACGAGAGGGTGCGTTGTAAAAGCGCGGTACCGAAAATGAGCGGTAAAAGAGGATTTACAGGCTTTGCGCATGCAAAAGCTATATAAGTACATAGCGAGTGCTAAGCTCTCGACAGTACAGAAAGAGAGAGAGAGAGATCGTCCCTCTAGTGTCTTACGCCACTGCGGCTAGCATATACACAGTCGACGGCCGCGAGTGGCCAGGATGTGCTTACGTCATCCTCGCGGCTATTCCTGTCCCTACTCTTTCTCTCTTCTATCCCGTCCTTTGACTCTTCTTTGCTTGCCTTGCCTTGCTATGCTTCTCTCATGCAACGCGAGATTCTGCGCGCATCTCTTTCGTTCTCCTCCTTCTTCTTTCCTACATTATACCTATCCTCTACGACAGCACAAAGGACCACAACTGCTTTAGACTACTCGGACTCTTCACTCGTTTTCTGCCCTCGTGAACAGATTTTCGATGGCTTTTACTTTTTTTTTTTCTTCTTCTTCTTCTCCCTTTTTTTTTCGTGTGTCTGTGTGTGCCCTCCTCGCGACGCGAGCGAGAAATGATGTACGAGCCAGTTCGCGGACTATGAGAGAGAAAGAGAGCCCTCCAGGTTATAATTAAAGGGTTATTTCGAGGATCCCCTCCCCCGATTCTTCACTCTTTTTTCCTCTTCTTCTCTTTTTTTCCTAGCCATGAGCCACGATGATAGACTTTGGAGGTAGCTTCTTCAAAGCTTTATTTGCTCTTTGTGTATTCTGATTTGATTAGTACTTTCAGGCCTCCTCTCTCTCTCTCGAATGCTGGAATATACCAGTTCTCTGCCGTTCGTTTCTCGTGTGTGTGTGTGTGTCTGTGTGGATTCTTTACCTGCTTCGTGTGTGTTAAACGTTTATGCCCAGAGAGAGTGTGTGTGTGAGAGAGAGAGAGAGAGCGCAATTAGCTACGGATTCAAGTGTCAATCACCCGGTAAAACGTCAAATTATTGATTTTAACCGGTATAATCTTGTGTTCTCTTGTGTGTTTTTTTTTGGAGGGATGAGCTCATTATAAGAATTTATATATACGTGGAAGATATGTTGAATAACTTGGAACGATTCTTTTACGATTTTCAGGAATTGGGGATTGTGTCTGTCTGCGCAAATTGATGTCGATCGGAAATGGTTGTTCTATAGAAGGCTAATAACTGTGTAGTAACTTTTTGTTTATTTTCGAAGATTATATGCGATAATATTTTTTATCAAACGAGATTGGTTACTTGGTTAAAGTATAATCAATAATGAAAATGTAAATTGCTATGTTCGGAAAACCAATCGAATGTAAATCATATACGTTAAAAGAAAATGCGCAAGTCGTGAGTATGACAAACGCTTTATGAAAATTGGGTGGCATTTGAGAGATTTGTAATTTGGTTTGAGTTCCTCTATGATTAACTAGATGTCATTTCTGTTATGCTTTCGCACAGTTAAACCAGCGATGTAGAGAGTTTATAAAAAAAAAAATTATAATTCGCCAAACTTTTTGAAAGTACATTCAAAGCATCATGTAATAACATCCGGGGTGATCATATTTAATTCCAGATGTATATATATTTACATATTCTAAACGCTTATATCAATGAAAATTACTAACTTTATTCGATTTACCAATAAAAAAAATCACCCAGCGTTCCCAAAAATTAGAATCAATAATAAATTCAGATACCCTTACAAAGTACACGATTGCATTCGCAAACTCTATAAATAGCAATTATTTATCTTCAACAACTTTACACGAATGGAAAACAAAAAAATAAAATTCATCTTCTACATAAGCACACGCCGCGCGCAAGTTTTTCATCACACGCGAAAAAAAAAAAAAGCGCCGCTTCACCCTGGAATTGCTCTATCATCCATATACCTAGATTCCATTCTTTTACCACATGACTAAGCATGTAATAATTTTTTCCTAATCAATTCACCTTATACTCTATAGAAACACACAAAAGATAGTGCATCGTTGCCGCACATATAGGATATATAGTTACGCTTTTGCGTTGTTCGCCATACGCGCTGCAAAATAGTATGCATAAAACATCGGAAAGGCATGCGAGAGCCGTATGCGCGCACGAGAGCGAGATCGTAGCAGCAGCAGCACACCGCAAAATCGTTCATTATCCGTGGGCGCTTGCTCATCGATCTCTCGCTCTCTCGCTCTTTCGTAAAAAAAAAAACAAAAAAAAAAAAAGAAATGCGGCTATACGGCTTAAAGTAGGGTGGCTCTCGCTCTCGACCTTGCCGTCTATAAAGCTTCGCGTGTATGTGTGTGTGGAAGAATGCGCGTCGGCTCTTATACATATATATACACAGGTGGCCTTGAGGGAATAGCTTCAACAACCCGATATCCCTTTGCCGATATCTTTTAGGTCCCTTCGCACGGACACAGACGCATACTCGAGTTCTTTCTTGATCTATGCCTATATATACGTGAGCGAGGCGATGATCGATCGATTTCGCGTCATTTCTTATTCTTTCTTTTCTAGGGCGTTACTTTGAATTATTGGCGCGCGCGCTTGCTGTATAGTCGTGCCAGAATTCCAATTTTTTAATGTCCTTTTCATTATGTATAATATAGACTCGTCGACACTGGTGCGTAGGCGCGTGTAAAATTCGAAGGATTCATTATTGCGTTAATCGGCAACAGAAGAAAAAAGAAGAAGAAGAAAAAAACGAAGAAGCAAGTACTTAAAATTAACAACCGAACCATTCCTTCTAAGTTATTCCATACACCCCTTATACTCGTCGACGACTTGGCTGTTATATAGACGCAACAAAAGGCTCAAAGCCGCAAACGCAAAAGCTGTTCCTTCGCGGCCTTGCAAATATTCGCGGCAATTTTCTGGACTTCTTCTTCTTTTTTTTTGTGCTTCTTCTTTTTCTCTCGCGCGCTCGCGCGAGCGCAAACGAGCGTGGGCTGCATACTGAAGACGCACGCGCGTTCGAGACTTTTACACCATCACGTATAGGTTCGCAAGAGAGAGAGAGAGAGATTCGTTACGGGATCATCGATGCAGTGTATAGTGCCGCTCCGTGGCATGGCAATTCTCTTCTTATTCTTCTTCTTCTTCTTCTTCTTCGTGTGCCTATAACGTATAGAATATTTTTTTAGATGAGGATGTGTGTGTGTGTATCGGAGCCAAGCTGTTATTATGAATTTTCAGCTGGGGGATTTTTTTCGAGGTTGAAGGTGGAGGTGGGGGATAAGATCGAAATTTCAATTTTATGGGAAAACCGTGATGTGGCGTGGAGCGAGGATTTTTTATTTTTCGCGAATATTGATTCCGTGAATATTGAAGTGGCGAGAAATTATATACGAGGAAAGATAATTTCGTCGTGACAGCAGCAAGTGCGAAAGAATAATGTAATGCATATATTTAGATTCAATTTTTCTCGAAGATTAAAAAAAAAGAAAGTTATAGATAAACTACTTGCGACATCCTTTCAGATAAATACACTTGAGTCTACATAATAAAGTAGTCGAACGTTTTCATTTGTTTTCTTTTCTCTCTCAATAACTTGTGCGATTCATCATAAAACGTTGAAAAAAGTGTGACAACATATAATTTCGCAGCCTCGGGCTTGATGCCAACCATAACTAAACTGTATATAGACATATATACACGACAAATTACATCAATTTTATTGTATAGATAGATGATTCACCGCGCGCGATCACATTAAGCTTTTCAAAAATGGCAATAGGATGGTTGAAATGAAAAAAAAAAAATAGAACGAAAGACAAATGAGACACGTTAGTACGTAAAACTAGTATGTGTATGTCGTACAACATCGATGTCGAAATCGCACGATTCACAATGAAAAATGCAAATGACACGATATATATATATAGTATACAATGAAATTATATACGCGAGAGACGAGAGAGATAAATAATCATATTCTCTCGCGCTCCTTTTTTCCGGTCGCAACGACATTATAATTGACATTCGCGCGAGCGTATAACGAGGCTGCGTTTGCGTGCATAAAATCAACTAATCCTTTCTCTCCTCCCCTACTCTCTCCAAAGTCCATTACTCGTATGTGTATATACAAACACTAGTAGAAACTAAACGCGCGCGCGCGTCGATGATTTATTAACGGACGCGAGTTAAGGAAGTTATCGGCACTTACGTATTATTACAAGGCGGTACAACTCCAAAAAAACAAAAAAATTTGAACGACCGATAATTGATACGTTAATTGCTAACGAGCGAGGGAGGAGAAGAAGATGGGTTTTAAAGTTAAGGGTCGTCGACGGCGCTTTTTTTTACGCGAAGAGCGAGTGAAATATACGTGCTGCGAAAATTTACGCACGACGACGAAGCTGTTGTTCGTACATATATATATAGAGTCTCTCTCGAGGCGTATAAAATACACAACTCGCGGAGTCGCTTTTACGAACGCGCATGGGTTATTAATAATTTATAACTTGTCGCGCTTCGTGATTTGAAAGCTATATGAGGTGTCTCTATTATATCGAGAGGGAGAGAGAGATCGTTGTACTTTCTTTCTCTCGCGGATTATATATATATGTACACCTACATTTTTCGTTTCGATAAAAAAAAAAGGAGTATATCCCAGTAAATATTAAAATACACAATCGCGCGAGGTTTGGATGAAATGAGAAAGACAGAAAAAAAAGTCTTCGAAGCTTTTAACCCATCGAGCTCCTGTGGATTTAGGATCGTTTATCTTTGAATGAATATTGGCGAGAAGTAGCAGCAGCAGCAGCAGAGCGCTGGCTATTGATGTGCAAATTTCCATTTCTGTATTATATCACGCGCGAGCGAGCAAATATTTATAATTTTTTTTTTTCGCTACCCCCCGCACTGTTGTGGGATATAAGTTATTATCGCAATTCTTTCTTTTAAAAAGCAACACGGGATATTCGTTTGCTTATACATTAACATGAATCCTCTCGTTATGAAAAATGGCGATACGTATAGTAGTTACTTTTTTTTTTCCTTTAGGGCATAAATAGTAAATTCAAAGTTATAGCATGCACATGCGAAAGCGCAGCGTTAAACGTGCAAAAGCGCGCGCGAGATAAAGTCTAATTAGATTGCGCCAATATCATATAATAATAATTGATACATACAATGCGCGTTTATTACGCAAGGTGAAAAACAATAGCCCGAGCGCTTGCGGTAATAAGCGTCCAAAAGTCGTTATGAATTATCGCAGTGTACCTACCTATATAAGGACGAGAGCAAGTTTGCGTATATGAGTATATTTAATACTGTAATATACTTTCGATTTGTAAACGAGCGTAAGAAAGCTCGTATATGCGTAATAATTAAAAGGCAAGCATCAGCATGTTGACGCCGCGCGGCGGATGATGATAATAATAATGAAGTTTTAGAAGGATCGATATATGAAAAAATAGTACATTATAGTTGATAGAACCCCTCCTCACGATGGCAATAACTCATACTTAAAGAGCAGTTCTTGCACGCAAAATACGCTTTTCGCATGGTATACTATACATTTATAGGATGCGCACGCGATTGCATCGATGAAGATAAGGAAGAAGCAGTTTCTCTCTCTCTCTCTCGCGTCGGTTAAATTGCTCAATAATCCCTTGACTTCGTCAGCTATATAGATACAGCAACGGCAGCGGTGTATAGGGTTATTGTCCTGCGCTGAACCGTTCAAATTCGTGATAGCTGCACAGTATACAGCCCTAATGGAAGAAGAAGAAGAAGAAGAAGAAGAAGCTATACAGCAGCAGCGCATCGTGCGCGCCACATCGGCGAACGGACCATTGTCATGCTATTGGGAGAAGCCAAAGATATCTTGTCTGTTGGTTGGTTGCTTGCTTGCGATGGCACAGGAAAGGTGCCGTGGAGAGGTGCGTTTCTTTGGCCGGAAATCCGTTATTGAACGAGGAGCCGTACTCTTTGCGCTCGGCTATGTAGGTACGATGTGCTTGCAAAAAAGTTTTGCGGTATACGATTGGCGAATCCTTCTGCCATTGAGCTAAGAACGTCAACGTTATAATAGTTGGGGTTTTTCTATGTCTGTCCCTTTCTCTCTTTGGTATTTTTAGATTGCGTTTTCTTAACTGGACTTGTGGTATCTCGAGATTGGCGTTGAGGATTGGATTGGAATTTTTGAAGTTTACTTTGAAGTTTATCTATTATTAGGAATTATTTTTTTTTTTATAGAGCGTTTTGGAAAAGCAGAAAGAATGATTGAAGTGTAATGATGAACACCAGAGGGCTGCTGTTTTCTATATTTTATAATCTAAAGTTTACATTCGCAAAGATAAATAGAGTCTAGATTTTTAATATATTTTGATAATTCATGTAGATAGCAAATCTTAAGTTAAAACTCAGGCAAATTCGCAAATTAAGAAAAGAAACTTTTCTTATACTTTGAGAAATAATATTGAAATTAAAAATTTTTTTCTAAGCAATAAAAGTTTCTACACTTGCTCGATTGTTTTTTTTAATTAAAAACATTAACGTTTAAAAATGCAATAGGGATGAGAATTTTTTTCTTATAGTGTAAGGTTGTGTGTTCAATATGAAAGTTAAATTCTCAATTCTTCAAATTATAAAAAAAGCATTACATTGCGATAATTTTCAAAATTCACGGAATACATAAATAAGTAGCAGATAGTAAAAGTTCAATAGACTCCAATAAAATGCATTCGCAAATAATTCCACGTAAAGGAAAAGTGGTTGTAGCCGTCGCTCGTCTTCGCAATAAAACCATTAAAGTTAAATCTCTAGCTACTATAACTACACAGCTCTCAGCCAGTTGCTAGTGCAGCGCAGTGCTACATTTCTTTGAGAGAATTGTACGAGAAAGGTATAATTTCACGCAAAATCACAAGAAAATCCAGTTTCAAATGAAGGTCTGTCTTTCTCTCTTTCTCTCATGGATAGTTACAGTCAAAGCGCCATTAAAGTACAAACCTTGTATTTAACAGCGCCATTATTTGCCTGCCTTTTTCCGTACATTTGACTCCCAATTACATATGTAACTCGGCTTTTTTCGTATCGCACACGTGGAAAATTTATCACTTTCAGAATTGCCGCGCGAGGTGAGAAACATTTTAATGACGAGATTTAGTACAAACAAAACTCGCTCTCTCCCTCTCTTTCTCTTTGGTTTCCGATAAAACCATCCCATTGACGCATCCCCGCGACGGTTTTTAATGATACGAATAAAGATGTCTCGTCGCGTGTCCTCCTCCGATATACACACGCGCGCGGCTCTCTCTCTCTCTCTCTCTCTCTCTGTAATTGGGAACCAGTTTTTTATACCTTTGAAAAATACTTACAAGGTTCCATACAAATTCGAGCGATATTTCTTCATTAGAGCATGAATTTTTACGCACGCGACTCTCGATTTCTTCGCATAAATTTATTGATGGATTAAGCCAAATTCGTAAATTAATGCGTCGATAATTTGTATTTACTTCTTATTATGTCCGAGATACCGAAAATTATTTTCTCGTACATTGTACGCTTATACACAAACACACAATGAAAACGAAATCCAAGGATTTTCGCAGACTTCTTTCACGGCCAAATAACGATCCATCAAGTAAACCGCGACGGCGGTGGCGAGGAAACAATAATCCGTCGGTGTAAATTTGACGTCCGGTTATTAAATTGAAAACGAAACGATTTTCCTTGGAACTTGAAAGTGAAGAATCTTTACGCGCCAGAGAATTCATCTGGCGAAGCGCACCGACGTGGATTTCCTGCGCGCGGCTTGCGAATTGTTTTGTGTCAAGGGTAGTGAGCCTCGCGGGCATGTTTATTATAAACAGCATAATCGAGATCAACGCGCTGTGTAATGTGTTTGCGCTTAATACTCGTTTGATTATTAAATGAGTTCTCGGGTATTGTATTTTTGCTATACACGGTGCAATAACCAGTTTGGCATGGCAATGTTAATTTTATATTTTCACGCTTGTTTAATTTGCTCGAAGCCCTTTTACGCATGAATATGAGATCTAATAATAATATTTAATATCAGAACACAATTGAACATTCGAATTATAAATTCTCGTAATTACATTATTATAAGTAGAACATTTCAAACTACATCCATCTGTACGATTTAAAGCCAAACTACAAGATATGACAGGAACTATATATGATTTTCATGCGACACGGCAGCTTCGAATGCACTTGACTCACTTCGTGGGTGGTCTGTTAGATCGATCTACAATTTCGTCATCTCAAAATGAAATATAATATTATATAATTTTTATGATGCCCTATTTCTCGCTTGAGTGGCGTTGATCGCTCGAATATTACGGTGACAGTTTCTGAAAGTTACATAAAATTTGCGTCAATAAATTTATGGTTTTGGGGTTTCCATCGCTATTTATATCGATTTTTTTTTATTATCCAAAAATAAAAATTCGACTTCACAATATTGCGTTATAAGTAATTAACGCAGTATGCAATTGCAATTAGAATTTAAAAATAATAAAATCGTAAATTTCTCGCAACGTCTTGCTTCTGTGTTACTGAAGAACCGTTAATACCATTCGAATAAAAATCAATTCAAAAATATCGAAACAATACAATGAATGTATAACAGGATACACGCGGAAGAAACAATGTGTGATCAAAAAAAAAAAAAAAAAACTAAAACGAACGAATTCGAAAGGAACCCGCACGCCTCTCGTAGCAAGTGTCAACGTTTATGGAAAAGTGTTACAACCAGTCATTGTATTAATTTGTCTGCATCATCATCGTCGTCGTCGGCGACACTTCAAAAAAAAAAATACATTCACTTCGCATAAAGAAGAAGAAGAAGAAGTTTGGTGCGTCCGGAGAAAACGAAATAAGCGGTGGCTACACTAATGAGATACAAGGCAGTTATTTGGCACATTCTCTCTCTATATGAGCGTGAGGCAGGTTCGCATGTGTGCATGTGGACATCACATCACGAGAGAAGATACACTCGCATACACACATCGAAGTAGGAAGTGTGGGAGAGAGAGCCAGAGGCACAGCATGACTATATAACGGCTCTTGGTCGTTCGTCGTTCATTTGATATTCTTTTCGTAAGATGCGTCATCCTCTCTCTTCTCCATTCGATAGCTCTTCGGTACATACAACATTGGCGGACCGGTCACGATTCTCCGGTTAAATTAAAACCTATTCCTCGCCTCTTTCTCTCGCTTTATTCCTAGATGCGCGCACATTTTTATTCCTTTTCTCTTCTCTTCTCTTCTCTCTCTTTCTCTTTATCCCGCTTCAAAAGCTTCGTTCTTTTTTATTGTTGTCAATGCTGAATACAACGGGGGAGGATGACCTTTTTTTTTCCCGGTACTTTTATTATTCTTCTTTGTCACGCATGACGCTTTTCTTTTGAGACTCGCGCGTATATAAGGTGCATACGGGGATCTCGTAATCGAAGCATCGCTATACAGATAAGAGAACTCTGGTATGTCTTTTTCTTCTTCTTTTTCTTCTTCGTATGGTGCATCAAGATTTTTTTTTTCATTTCATCTAGATTTTACGAGTGAGTTGTATATACGCCACCGAGGAATTAAATCCTCAAGGGGATTAGGAAGTTTCTCGCTCTGAGTTATGGAAGCTTTGATAGGTAAGATGAATGTGGCAATGGAAAAATCTCTCAAACTCGTGTGTGGACCACAATTTCATTTCCATTGATATTCATAGGTGATAATTTACGATGTTTACTTTGGATTCTTCCCGAAAGCATTCCTTATATACTCATTTTTATAAATTATTGCACACACACACATGCGTGAGTTTCTCGAAAACTATTACACAACCGCTCGCATAAATTCTCCATCTATAGCAAAAAAAACTAATCATAGCCTCTAAACATCTACCGAAAAAAAAGACAAGAAAAAGGAAAAAAAAAGGAGAATGTATAATAATCCGTCCGCTGGCAAATATTTTGCTAAAGGTGCGCACACTCTCCTGCGAAGGGGCTAACGTATATAAGTATAAACAGCTTTAGAAAGCAATTAGCTTGCCTGCGCGCCTTTTGCCAGCAGCAGCAGCAGCTAAAAGTAGTCTATAGTTTTTTGCATCTTCCCATAAGGATCACTTTTCCCGATTATCCAATTTAATTGGCTCTCTCTCTCTCTCTCTCTCGCATAGGCTCGCTGCATAATACAATTAACATTCTCTCCCTCTAGCTATGCAACAAAAAAAAAGAAGAAGAAGGAGTATATAAAGGCTATGCAGGCACGGAAACAGAGAGAGAGAGAGCGAGTATAGTACACGCGATGCTTTAGGAAAAATATATAAGAGACTGATTCTCGGAGAAAAGCATTGACATTATCATTATAACTCGTTAGATAAACTCTCTCGGAGTTTCAGCACGGGCGTATTAAAGCGCAATTTCAATTCTGCATGATAGCTGCGCAGCTGCGAGGTAGAGTAAAGGAATGTTGCTCTCTCTCTCTCTCTCTCTTTCTCTCTGCGAGTTATTACAGCTATAGGAAAGCGGGGATGTATATTCGACCTTGCTCAAGGATAGGAATACACAAGATCCGCTATTATGCGGAAAGCGAGGCTCTATATAATGATTTATTTAAATCGCGGTTTTTTTTTTTTTCATACGACGACCACGAGGTTGTAATCCTTAAATTGCTGCTAGAGCTTTTTCTTTTTTTTTTTTCATTTTTCAATGCGGTAATCTTCGCGACTACGACGACGAAGAAGAAGAAGAAGACGAAGAGGAGTTCAGCGACTTTTGCGGCTGTAGTATAGTTGTTTGCCTAAGCGCGGCCAGCCGAGAAGCATAACTGTGTGTACGCGCTTTTCCGCAACGCGACGTTTTAAAAAAGCATGCGGCCACGCACTGTGCGCGCGAGTTATTGCCCCCCTCTTCTCTCTTCTTGTTGTTGTATTTCTTCTTTTTTTTTTTGCTTTATGATGGTTAAGCTGCCGAGAAGGAAGAAGAAACTTTGTTCGCGAGCTTGTGCAAACACTGCTGCGAATTATGCGCGAGCGAGCGCTCGCGAGTCTATTATAGCTTTTTGCCGAGGATAGAACCCGTTTGTAAATTGACGCAGTATTGCGGGAGCTTTTTTTTTTTTTAGAGAGAGATAGGATGCGTTGGTAATGAAAATAAAAGGTTGGTTAGGTGAATTCAAGTCGAGCGTCGCGTGGATTAGTAGCTGAATTTGAGATTGTTAGAAATCTATTTGTTGAATACAATTGGAAATAGTTTGGTAACGGATAATTAACAGCCAGCACTATACCTAAATGTAAAACTTTCATAATTTGCCCAAAATAATTAACAACCACCAAGGTTCATTTATTGTTTATGTACCTTCATCATGATAGTTATATTACGTATAGTAAGACATTTGGTCGGTAGCCATCTAGTGTTCCCAAAAACTGGCTTTTTATTATTCAACCAGATGTAAAGTATAGCAGCACGACTAATTTTAGCATAAGCACTATAGAGGGAGTTTCACTTGTACAATTTACCACAGTTGAACTTTATCAATTGAAACTATTAAGTTTTGAAAATCAAAGCACATGATCAGCATTGCATCTTCTTCATCGATATGTATTACTGTCTCAGGAACGAATTACTATTTTTTTTTCAGAAGCAAATTATAACATATAAAATATCTCATATATTCTACGTAATAATATAAGTTTCAAGCAAACAATCTCAGAGTCTAACAACGAAAACTAGTTACGAAGAGTAAATACCGTAATACTTCAATCCACGTATAAAAGCAATTGCGATGTTAATATCGATTAAAATATTAATTTTTGCCGCACTACATGTGTCGGAACGGTCGATAAACATCTATTAATTTTCCGAGTCATAAAAACGAAAGCACAGGAGATATGGTTGCCACGCAATAAAACCAACGATATTAACAACATTAATACTGTGAAAGTTCGTAAAACGCTTCGAACGTGTCGCGAAAGTAATAAACATTTTTTTTTTGCCCCGTAGTTTCCGCAAATCTAAAGTGTCGATCTTACATAGCGGATAAAAGCTCAAATAGCAGCACACGTAATAAGTACTATATAAGAAAACTACGATACACACGCGCGGAGTATTTTACAAGCGTGAACCTGACGCCGTGGGATCATCATCATCAGTTAGGTACTAGGGGTCATCGTCGTCGTCGTCATCATCATCATCATAGAAATAAAAAAAAAAAGGACAGCTGGAGGCATGGTATTATATGGCCGTTTTTGACGCGGAAGAGGGCAACGGACAATCGGCAGGGCTTATCGCTGCGCGAGGGAATTTATTGCGCACGGTGAAACTGGAAAAGTCGCGGCTTCGTCCTCCTCTTCGTCGTCGTCGTCGTCTTTCGTATGGTATATAAGCTATATGTGCGGACTGAGTGGGGATACACATACACACACACACAGGTATGTAAGGGAAGAGAGAGAGAGAGAGAAAGAGCAACGATCCCCGCAAGCAGATAAAATCAAGCGATCGCGTGCTAAGCTCGCTATATGCTATAGCGTAGAGAAGCTATAAGGCGGAAAATCCGTATAGAAAATATAAGCTTGGAAGAGACGACGAGTCTCTCTCTCTCTCTCTGAGATATGCGACGCGACTGGAATAGGACTGAGATTAATTAGAGGACGACGATGCAGGGTGTGCAAGATGAAACGTCGATGCATCAAGAAGTTTTGTTACTCTTGTGTGTATCCCCTGCTTCATAAAGTTATTTATTACCTGCTGCTGCTGCTGCTTCTGCTTCTGCTGCTGCTGTTAGGAGTCGGCGAAATCAATAAATGCAATTCCGCGACTCGTCGTGTGTGCTTTTATCCAATGAGGTGTATGATTATTTTGTCGGACTAATGGGATTTTGTTTAATTTTTATTATAACTGTGAATATACTATGGTGATATACCTTGTCGATAGAATAAAAAAGACTGATTTTTGAAAATTGAGAAGCATAAAAAAAAATCATGTGTTAAGGTATTTTGAGGGTAATGTACGCGATATTCGCTGATTATAAAATAGTGTGAGTATTTCAGTGTGAGTACCATATATACCTAGAGGGAGTCTCAGTAGTAGTTTTCTACAGTTGAATTTTCTTAATTAATACTATTACCCTGTTAGAAAGTTCACGAAAAAAATTCGTGAACCATATAACCTATAGGATTTGGCGCTCAAGTAAAACCACCTATATTTTTTGAAATTATTGTTCAATGATCATTATAATCATATCAAATGGTAGATAACCATCACTAGTATGCATTGACATAAACCCCGATAAGTTGTTTATATATTGAGTACACTTTATTGTTGCATTAAAAGCGTGACGCTCTTAACCCATCAAATTCACGATAAATTCGTGAATTATTCGTGATCATTTCTAACAGGGTAAGGTTTATATTTATTCCAAAAGCGTACGTAATTCTCTATTTGAAATAATTTTTCTCAATATTTTTTCGGAATATTGAAATATTGCCAAATTATTGAACGATGTACCTCTTTCATCTATTTTATCGCTCTAATAAATTATTTTGACAAACGGATTTTTATTTTTTTTTATGTATACACTCTGTCGACAGAACGAACAAAAAAAGGCGCAGGTGTGGAAATGAATAATCCGATTTTTTTACATTATCTGACCAAAAATGAATAACTATATTTTGACGATTACGTACATCATTCACCGATTGCATGCAAAGCATTGAAGTGTTAACGAGATAAAATTTCAATACGAGTATCATAGAGGGAGTCTGAACGATAGTTTTCTGCAGATGAACTTTTAGAATTGAAACTATTAAGTTGAGCATTAATCACTATTATGCGTAATTCTGTATTTGAAACAATTTAATTTACTAAATTCTTTTGGTGTAGGAAAGTGCCTGACTATCGACGAAGTCACCAAGATAAAAGTTGTAACCACCTTCAAAAATAAAAGCGCAAGCGCAAGTATTACAACAAGAAACGTAACCAAAAAATAAAAAAAAATCCGCCTTCCTTATCTCGCGCGCAGAAGCTATAAAATAGAAAAAAAAAAACGTAAAGTATAAAATCATCGAACACACACACGTGTGTGTGCTTGCTTGCTCGCGCACGCGTAATCGCGTGCATAAACGAGCAGAAGAGGGAAAAAGTTAACGAGATAGGCAAAAGAGAACGAGAAGAAGAAAAAGAAGAAGAAGAGAAGGCGGCATATTGCTTACACACGCTTGCGCGTTTGTATCGTAGGAAAATTGAAGACGACAGAGAGAAAAAAATCGCGCTAGGTATATACGTATACGACGTGCTCTAAAAAAGGCGAAAACGCCGAAGAAGGTAAGCATGAGCAGCAGCAGCAGCGGCAACAGAGAAGGGAAATGAGAGAAGGAAATAATGAGTGAAAAGTAAAAAGAGAGAGAAAGAGAGAGAGATAAAAGGGCAGAAGAGCGGTGAGCTCTCGCGCAAAACTCGTCCGGAAGGCTATAGTAGCTATACACAACAACTCGCGAGAGAGAGAGAGAGAAGAGAGCAAGTCGAGCTGCTCGCGGAAGCGCCTCCGGCCTTCTATATAGCATCTATCTACAACATAGCAGTGCACAAGGCAGCTAAGCTACACAGCAACCACGATAGGCCGTCCACCTCTAACTAGCTTCACTCGCGGCCTTGAGGTTCGTCGGCCTCTTCGCGCTCTCTCTCTCTACTCTGACTATCCTATACCTATCCTTTTTACAATTTATAAGCACCAGCAAAGCTCCATTATATTGAAATTTATCCAGCGCACTCCTCTTTCTTTTCCTCCCTCTATACATCGGCCTTTCTGTAATTATGTTGTATACCTCCCTGTCTTCTATGAATTTTTACTTTTGTTTTATTTTGAAAAAAAAAAAAAGAAAAATCGCACGCGATGCATTGCTTGCATAACTTGCGTAAATCTCTGCTTTACGGCCTGTACTCAGGGCAAGTGCAAGGATGACTGGGCGTTGCTTTGATTTGTTGTTTGGCCAAGAGAGAAGAAGGTGGGCCTTCTCGGTGCTGAAATTTATGTATATGCATTCAACGAGGAAGATGTCGTAAATTTAGTGCGCGATCTCAACTTTTAACTCTCTCTCTCTATCTCGTCAAAAATTGCAAAAAAAAAATGTTGTTTATTAAGTGCAGCAGCAACGATGCGATCAAGTTTTCGAGCTTGTAACAAAGTTTTGCGGGCAAATTTTCAAAGTTTGTGCGAATTTATAATCGATATATAAGCAACGGCCGTCGTCGCGTGCTAATTGGCGATTTCTATGGAATCAATTTGAAAATGATTTTTTTTATCTTTTTTGGTTTATTATATGCCGGCGCGAAGACGATTGAAGCCAGTTAGACTGGTTCTCGAAAGAGAGAAATGGTTTTTTCAGCTTTTTTTTATTATTTTGCTGGAATAGGTATTTGACCGCTGGGAAGATTACGCGAAAAAAAAAAATTATTATGTGATCTGTCGATGTTTCTTTTTTTTATTTAATGAGTGGACGATGGAAATAAAGTTTTAGCATAAATAACTCTTCAGTCTTATTTCGAATCGTTCGTTAAAAATAATTTTTACCATTACGTGATTCAGAGGATTCTCTTTGCTTCTGTTACTCCAAACTAGTCAAAACAAACAGGTTCGAGAAGGAAAAAAAAAATTGCAAGCCATAGAGTTGATTCACTCCGCAACAGATATAAAAAAAAACTTCCATTCCGACCAAAAGGCACGCACAGACAGACGCACAAAAAAAATTAAAAAAAAAAAAAAAGAATCACCCATTACTTAGAATTACTATATAATACAGCTCTATGGAACACGAAGAATATATATAATTGAAAAGTCCAATCCAAAAGAAATATCTCTCCCCGACAAATACCAAGAAGCTCGCCAACAGCCTAATAATTACAAGTCGATTAATAAAAAATCACCATATACCTCTCAATATTTCAAGAGGAGCAGGAAACACCTTCTTCTTCTTCAAATAAACAAAAAAAAATAATCCCAACCCAACACTTCGCGACAAGTTCCTCTCTCGCTTCGCCGTCGCGCGTCGCGAATATTCATCAAGCGATCTTGCGGTACTTATATACATACATCCTTTAGCCGGGGTATAGGTATAAAGGTACGAACTTGATTAATCGTATCCGAAGCGGCGACTTATGGTAGTAGAGAGTATCGCGCGCTCGTGGCAATTTTTTGCAAGGTCGCGCCTTTTATAAATACACATCACGCGCATACGACGGCGCCATCCTCTCAGTGGGAGAGTGAAATATATTATTTCTCCCCCCCCCCCCCTCTCCCTTGAAACGAGATTAAAACCGTTGGTTGACAAAATACTCGCCAATTATAAAATCACTCTCTCGAAATCGCGCTGAAAATCCAATTATCAGAAGATAATTATGCTTTGTGCAAAAGATCGCGCAAAGGGATGGAAAGAGGCCCCGGCGAGAGATGTGAAACCCATTAGTTTCACTCTTGAAAAATGGTTTGGTAATGATGATGCCGCTGCCGCTGCTGTTGCGATTCTTCTCTCCCTTTTTTTTTTGCTTTTAATTCTCGTATGGGGTACACTACATCAAAATAAATACGTCAGCTGGCTTGATTGCCTGTTATTTCTTCGGCGAGCGGTGTGCGAGAGAGAGTTGCGAGCAACTGGTTATCATATATATATATGCAGACTTTTCTTGCTCTCTTTTTATCATCGCAAATGTATCCGTATTTTTTTTTTTTAAACGTACGATATAAAAGGTGTTTATCCCGCGATAGCTAAAAACTATGCAAATAACGCGATCGTCGCTTTACTAAAAAATCTAAATATAAATCCGTGACAAAACACATCGCAGAGTGAGTCAATAGTGCAGATACGTATTTGCCAATCGAAATAAAAAAAACCGCAGATTTCTCGCTCTTCACCTCGAAAAAGACAATCACCGTCATCACGAGAAGAAGAATAAAAAAATAAGAAGGTGCGCATCGCACAAATCTACCGGATATTAAAACCAACAACCAAAGCGATTAAATCACTTAGCGCGCGCGATATAAACCTGCAGTGTAACGTCCTTACGCGTGTGTGTGTATGTCGAGGGTTAATTGAAAAAAATGCTGGTCATAATGCACAACAACATTTCTACACCTCGGGAGCCGTGAAAGAAAGAAATGAAAAAAAAAAGGAAGCACATATATAGCTTGCATGAATAACTGTAATGGCAGGAAGGCCCCCCCTCGAGCATCGTCGTCTTTTGGCCATGACGAAGGTGGTGAAGAGATGTATAATGCAGAAGAAGAAGAAGAAGAAGAACAAGGCGAGAAAGAGTATATACTGGATGTGTATTTGCCCTCCCTCTCCCCTGAATCTATATGTATCAGCCGGTCGTTTTTCACTGCAGATATATCGAATTCGTGTATTTATAGTCTTCTTCTCTTTTATGGCGCGTGCAAGCAGGCAAGTTCAAGGGCCAGAATCCGATGTTCAACAGGTATGTGTATATGGCTGCTATACTCTATAGCCAGGAAGCAACAGGTAGCTTTGCAGTCCCTCTTATATACTCTGCTTCGCGCTCTCTCTGCGTTTTATCTCTCTGCTATCTAGTTCTTCTCTCTCTTTCTCAGTTTTATCTTTCACTGCTGCTTGCTGCTGCTGCTGCCAGTGTGTATAGCCCTTTTTTTTTTCATGTGTATAACACACACGCGTGTTGCACTTTTTTTTCTCTCTCTCGCTCGGTTTCGTTATCTTCCTCCCGCGAGTAACATTCTTCCCGAGCTGGTCGTGTGTGTGTGTGTATTTTTTCCTGTCGCTCCTCGTCAAGGGCGCGCGCACGCGAATGAGATCCCTGCGCGCGCGCGCGCGCATGAGACTACGAGACTTCGCGAAGAGAGCGAAGCGAAGCGAGCGCGTTAATTAACTTTATTCCGATCCTTTAATTGGATCATTAACTGACTATCTTTTCAATTACAACGTTTCTTTATTGACGTAGTTTCGCGTATGCATGTGTATACAGATTTATTCGGTGATTCTCTGCGTGTATACGAGACAAAATCCACTTTGTTTTAATAACGATTTTGTTTAAGTTGTGTTGAGATTCCAGAATGTACATTCAACGAGATTACAGATTAAATGGACGAATTACTTTGTTCGATTTACATTCGTGTGTTTGCTTGCGTATATATTTTCACGAACGCTAGAGGGATTCGATTGATAGTTTTTCGTGTGTTGGATTAGCGCTGATGCGGATTGATAAGCTAGATCGTTTTCGACGGTGGCATCGTTATCATTGATTTTTCGTTTTGAGTATTCGTCATTCAATAACGCTTCTATCCGAAACAATAAAAAATAAAATATATAATCTCAAGAAAATATATAATATTGTTTGCATAGCATCCGACGTGACTATTTTATCAAACAACATTTTTTTTATTGGTAGTTCGCACAAACAGATTTATTGTATCATTCCACATGCGAATCATCCCTCGCTGTTGGACTATTTGCAATTTTGTCATTTGCGTTAATAACGATGATTTTAGCATAATAGTACCGCTTCAAAATATATATCCGGTGAGTTTGTAGGTTCAATAGGTGAAATTACTTTGTTCGATTTTCATTTGCATTTTGGTCGTATACTTTATGTACGCTAGATGGATCCGACTGACGATTTTTACGTGAGTTGAACTACGTTGATACGGATTTATAAGTTAGTATCGTGTTATAATATACATTTTCTTAAACCTATTCTCGTAAATGAATCCTGAAAAGGGATAATAATTATAAAAACATTGATAATCAAAACATACAATCCAAAGAAAATATATAACGTTGTATGTATAATATTTGACGTCAAACCACCTCATATACCCATTGACAGTGATTTGTTTTTTTTTTATTACGCTATTTATCGACAGTATTATAGTGCGTTTTACATATATCGACTGCGACGCGTTACGTAACTTTCGCACCGCAGACATTATCAATCAACTTATTATTATTATTATTATCATAAGTACGTATCCGCAGTTAGATAATAAACATTCCACAAACTCACTCGAAAACCAAAAGAAAGAAAGAAAATCCCGGAAAAGCTAAATGTAGCGTGTATATTCCAGAAGCTGAATACCCGTCGTCTTCAGGCGCGATGACTTAATGAGGCCCAAAACAGCAAGATTAATAAACGTCGGCAGAGAAAGAGAGAGAAAAGGTAGACCTATACGGCTGGTCAATAACAGAAGCAGGTAGGTAGGTAGTTCGCGGTTAGCTGCAGTTACAGCAGCTACCTACACAAGTCAGAAGGGCAGAGAAAAAGCCATAATCGTTTCGACTAATAGCTCATCAGTCAAACGACAAAAGATCGGTCCCCGTTTTAAAAAAAAAAAAAACATGCGTCAAGTGTCATTGCTCACTTCGAGCCAGGTATACAATATCTTTTCTCACCCCCCATGTATTAATAACGAGACAGAGAGAAGGCCGATGTATCGAAAGCTATTATAGCTCTTGTGAGTTTGAGTGTATCGCGTTTCTTTGGCGCGCAAAGGGCTGGCAGCATGAGCGGCGGCGGCGACGACGGCGCTCGAACTCGCACGCACAGAAAGAGAGAAAGGCATCCGCCGCCACAGCCGCTATAGACTTCTTGACTTGAGAGCAAAAGGTGGGGGAGGAGTAAGAGAGCGCACAGGTAAAGGCAGGTAAGGTGAGAGGAGAGTCTCTCTCTCTCTTTCTATACTACGGTAAGCGCGGCGCGAGTTCTCGAGGAGAGTCGAGCCAATCGGCGTCGCTCCCACAGCCAGTCAGTTCGTCCGCGGCCAAGCTGCCTGCAGGACTCCCTCGAGAGTGTGTATGTGTGCTGCGCTTGCGTGTGTATACGATTTTTTTTTTTTAATATACGACTGAAAAATAATTAAAAAAAAAAACAACGACGTTCGGTTACGCGCGGTGCACAAGTTCGTTTTTTTTTTTAAATTTTAGTTTTTTTTTTCACCTACTTTTCCGGAAAATAAGCCAGCAGTGCGAGAAAGTAAAAAAAAAAATCTGAATCACAGATGAGGAGAACTTGTGCGCTACCAGCGTCCGGATGATGATGATTGTAGCTGCCTAGCGTTCAGCCATGGGCACGGGTAAGTAGAGTGATAACCATACAAACCAACCCTCCCCATTCGACATTACACACAAAATCACATCTACACGAGATATACAAAAAACGATCGTTATATTTCTTCGACGCCCGTTCCCGCTAATCGGTAACATCTTTCTCTCTGGTCGCTGACGTCTTTATTTTTTTTTTTTTTAACGATCGCCACACGAGTTATGGGTGACAAGAAAGATATTGAGACAGGTATCTTTTTCTTCTTCTTTTGTTTTATCGTGCGATCGGTTCGAGAGAGCCCTTGTGTTGTTCTCCGCGTGGTACCAGACAGACACACTACTCTCAGGCGAAAGAGAATTACGCAAGGGAAAGAAACACACTCACGGTAAAACGAGAGTAGGTTATATCCCGAGAAAGAAAGTTAATTGCCCCTCGAGCTTTAATTAAAAAAAAAAAAATGTGGTTCACGATGTCGCGTTAAAAAAAATGATAAAGAGGGTTGTGTGTTTTTTATACGTGTGCAACAACGCGAAAAAAAAGTGAAGCTGATGGATTATAATTCGACCGGTATATATATAAGCAGCCAGTGAGCGAGAGAGCGCGTATTATACACTGCCGGAACTATGGCTTCTATTGTGAATGTGAAAGTGCTTGGAAACCCAGTGATACCGCAAAATGCGTCTCAAAGCCCATTTGCCTCTCTCACGAGATATATACATACGTATATATGTAAGAGGTATACACTATATAAAAGCGATTTTCAATGTCCGCGTTAGTCTCTATAATAAACTTTGTCTATCTCGGACTTGCGCTGGCGGAGGATGATAATTAACAGATATCATCGAGACAAGAAAAAAACCTGCCTCGCTCGAAGTGAAATTAACAAAACAGGATTTCTTATGTCACTCGGGCCGACAAGCAACGACTATAATGCGTGCGCGCGTGAGTTTCTCGTAAAAATTACCTTCCCCTCCCTTCTAAATTCTCGATCTTTTAGGGCTCTCGAGCGAAAATCACTTCGGCGAATCCCTTCTAGTCCAGCCACTTTTTCTTCTTTCTTTACTCTTCTTCTTCTCGTATAGCTTCTTCTTTTTCTTCTTCTTCGTGCCATTCCTTGCGGGTTGTAATCGTCCGACTAACCTTGGACTCGTGTCAATGGACGCTAACTTCGGTATACGTTTTAAAAGTTTTGCCGAGAAAAAGAGAGCAAAAAAAAAAAAAAACGAAAGATCGCGAAATATTTGCCAAATAGTTCGAGGAGAAAGAGGTTGCTCGGTTTATTCGACAAATGTTTGATCTCGCGCGCAAGCGCGCGTTTCTTTTCACTTATGCTAAAATAAGCGGCTCTCGGGCGCGCTCGTTTGCGAGAAAGTATTATCGGCGAATTATCGGTATGTTGCTCGGGTTTTCGGATTGTCGTAACGAAAACTGACTTTCTTTTCGAAAAATTACCTGAATGAATTGTATAACGTTTTGCTCCGAAAATTTCGTGTATCAAACGGTAAAATCTAAAACCATAACGGATGAATCCAAATTAAAAAAAAAATGACATTCCGTTAAAAAAAAAAATTCTCGTTCCAATTCCGTACGACAAGCTTCCAATGTCACTCGACTATAGGTACACTGACGCACCGTGAAAAGCAGAACGGCATTTCCCAAGCGTTCTCTTCCGATTTGGTCAGGTCGCAGCAGTCAGTCAGTTTGATTTTCGCAATTCGCGCTGCATCGTGTTATAAAACGACGACGATGCGCGCACACACACACAACAACAACACACACGGACTTCTTTAAAACTCGCAAGGGGATATACGCAAAAAAAAAAGAAAACCTTACGAAAGGTACAACTCAAAAGGCGAGACGCTAGCGGCGGCACAGTTCCTCATTTAAATATATAGCCGACGTAGTAGCCGACTACGCGATCATCTGGGTGTGCGTATAGCACAGGTGCACGCTTCCGGTCGTTGCTTACCGCACCGCGGAGAGAGAGAAAGAGGAAGAGACTAACTCCTTTTTTTTTTTCGAGAAAGTGGGCTATAGTAGTAGGTACCTATATACGCGAACACCCTTCGAAGGGGAAAGAAAAAAAAAACCGACAAATCACGATTTTTAAATCGTCTATCTCGCGTTTTATATTCATGACGAAATTTACGCCTTGAAGAAATCGCTCACAGATAGACACACCAACACGCATACATTCGTGAATTCGTGGTTCTTTTTTTTCGTATACATTTCGGAGTATGTATATCTCCACTGTGCGGTGAAGTAAAGTTACTTTTTAAAAATGTCAATGACGCTATAATACGCGCGACATGGGTGAGTGAGAGCGCGCGGGCTTTCGCGTGTGTGTGCGCCTGTTGTGAAATTTATGAAAATTTATGTTGCATAGAACTGTATATACATAGACGAAAGGGCTGATGTCATCGGCCAAATATAGAAACCTCCCGTGCGTGTGTGTGTGTTATGCATAGACAAATCATAGTTGATGGATCAGGGCAAATACGCCAACTACTGTTCGCATTTTTGCGATGGGAATTAGAAAAAAGACCTTCTTCTTCTTCTTCTGCGTTTCTAATTTGCATCGGTCGATTGTGGATGCCACTTATAAACTACACGTGCCGTCCGTGAATGAAAAAAAAAAAGGCTATCGAGTGATACTCTTGCATCTCTTATAGAATGTTTTCACAAATAACATTGACTCGGAAAGAAAAAAAAAAGCATTCACCGAATGATGTAACGAGACAGTCTATATAGGTATTTATAAAGCCGCTGCTTGCCTGCGCGCTCATTGACATTTTAAAGAGTGATTGCCGGCTGGGATTACGTGAATTTGTAAATAGCGCGCGAAATATAAAAACAAGCCGCGGCAAGAGAGAGAGAAAAAGAGAAGGCTGATGAACGAGGAGAAAGAAAAAAAAATTTCAATTTCGCAAGGTTAAGTCCGCGGAGCGTGAAAGGAGCTTTTTTAAAAAAAAATGAGGGAGAGAGAGGAGATTAAATACATAAGAATTGGTAGGGAGGAGAGAGAGAGAATAAGGGGGACGAATCTCGCGTGAGAGAGAGAGAGAGGAGGTTAACAACTTTTACTCCAGAAAGTGAAAAGAAATCAAGTGCACAGCGCGCAACCGAGATATTACAATTCTCAAGACAATACGTCGCGAAATTCATGAATTAAAAAACAACGACATTGCAAGTGTGACGAGTTCGAGAGGATATCATGCTGAATGTTACACAGAGGTTTACGTTTGGGAATCATTTCTCGTCGCGCATTCGCTCTTTTTTTTCACCAGACATGTCTCGCCCTGAGAGAGAAAGAGAGACGATCATCTTTTGCGACATTTGTGTTCCTAGTGATTTACAACCGGCAGACGATAATGGCCCTGCGTCGCCGACGTCGCCGTGGTTACTTTATTTTTTTCTTTTCTTTTATTTCGTTCGTACCCTTCTCTCTCTCTCCGCGCGAAACACTTCCATCAAACGCACAGTCCAATAAAATCGTATAATACAAAATACACACGTAAAGAGTAAGAGATAGAGTTAGTCTCCTCCATCTCTCTTACTCGCTGTTGTGTTTTTAACGACTAACAAATAAGCTGCATCCCTAATGAGGTGCGCCGATGCTATACGACGATAAGATAAAAGCTCGCTCTCTTGAGAGAGAGCTAGCAGCTCTCTTTTAATTAGTAGCGGATTATCGATGTAGTGTGTTGAGCGTGGTGGTATATAAGGTACCGCAATGTATACAGGAAGAGAACTCTTGACGAAGAAGACAAAAAAAAAACGGAGGGGAGAAGGAACGAGCGGTCGAGTTTTTTTTTTTTTTTTTTGTATTCTTTCCGATGCGCGCGGCTTTAATGACAACAAATTACACAATGCTATGCGTATTTATGAGTGTATATAAACGACGGGCTTCCCTTCTTTGAAGTGCGTGCTTTATGTATATGAGAAAACAAGCTATTTCGAATTGAAAATTCATTGCAAACTGCGCATTGTCAAATTGTTCGCACGCGACCTTTAAATAAAACCCGTTTGATTTTTCACACTCCAAAAATTACGCAAAAAAAAAAAAGCTGCGTGAGATTCTGATTAACTATTCTTTCAGTGCGTGCGAGTGCG
Organism: Galeopsomyia nigrocyanea; assembly: GCA_035047105.1. Taxonomy (NCBI): domain Eukaryota; kingdom Metazoa; phylum Arthropoda; class Insecta; order Hymenoptera; family Eulophidae; genus Galeopsomyia; species Galeopsomyia nigrocyanea. The sequence continues at coordinate 3,491 of JAWWMK010052499.1, read as the reverse complement.
TTAATGTATGTGTGTGTGTGAGATACGCATCGATTGCGGCATCACGCGCGCGAGTATAGTTGATATATACGTACGCGCAGTCAGTAGCGGTTGCACTTTTTTTTTTTTCGTGACGAAACCCATGCGGTGGAAAACTCGATTTTCTCGCTTTATACGGGGCCGTGGTCAAGACACACCGCTCTCCGCACTGCAAAGAGAGAGTGGAGGGGAAGAAGGTTCCGAACGGATGTCTCGACTCTATCGTCGTCGTGTCTCTTATAATACTTCTTCGTTCTTCCCTTTGTTTCGTTTTCGTGTGGTTGTTGAATGAAAAAAAAAAAAAAAAGAATAGATACTACACCTAATCGTGAGCGAGGAAATGAAGCGGATGGAAAACCATGACGAATTCGGTTATCTATACAACGTTCGTATGTGAACTCGAGCGTGAAATATTATAGAGCATATAGTTTCACCGCGCCGACGACGCGTATAAGTATACATATCGTTTTGTCAATATCGTCGAATGCTAATGAATTGAAATAAGCACCACTTGCGCCTCGAGTGTTATACAAAGGAGTGTAATTGCCGAGTTTTTAAGGAAAAGCGTATACGCGTTAACTTAAGTAGACCTTACCGTTTTTTTTTACTGCAGTGACAAACACACAATCAAAGGGGGTTACACACACGCCCGCGATTTATTACTGTAATATCCTACATCTCTCGCGGGTATACACACAATCGCACCTAATTAATTAGCGCGAAAAAAAATGAAAAAAAAAAAAAAAGAATTTTTTTCTCCTGCTCATTTTCAATTTCTCTTATCTTTCATCTTTCATGGAGCATATAATACTAATCAAAAGGCAACTGTCTCTCTCTTTCTTACTCTCGTGTCAAATTCCGCTCCACTTGCGCGCGGCGAAACCAAACCAGCGCGCGGCACGCTCCCACACGTCACTTCACCGCCGTCGCCGCCGTTCGCCAAGTCACTTTATCAGAAAGTATCCCTCCACCAAAAAAAAAAACAAAGTTAAAGAAACAAAAAAACAATTGCCTCGCCGCGGGGCAAAAGCACACATACGTATATATAGTACGTACAATCTCTCTCTCGCCGTGCAAACAGGCAAATGATAAGTGATCGCGCGGCGGCGGTGTGGACCCGCAACATTGGCACCTTGGCAAAGAGTTAAAACGCCCTCTGCCGGGCGAAAGGGTTTTTCGCGAATATGTTATAGCGTTCGCCAACACAGCCGTTCGTTCGTTCGTTCGTTCGCGGGCCGAGGTCAAATGCACGGCGAACGCTCATATTATTATTATATATATAACGTGGGTGCTTATAGTACAGCTGATTTATCGGTAAAAATTTTTATAAACGCGAAAAGTGTGTATAGTTTTTCAATTATCCCATGTTAATCGTATATATAGATAGATTTACATGGATGGGTCAATAACAAGATAATGCATTTTATGCTTATTAGGTGTTATTTTTAGAGGATATTATTACGCTACCGGAGATACACGCTGTGGATAATAAATTAACAGCTGCGCGAAAGATTACAATTAGCAGGTGTTTATTGTTGCTCTTTCTCTCTCTCACTCGCTCTTTCTCTCTGGGAAATTTATTGTCGGGAGGAAAAAAAAATACATGGATTTTTGCACCGAGGGAGAAGCACGACAACGACGACGATGATGATGATGAAGAAGAAGAGGAGTATAACGTTAGTCACGATACTTATCTAGCCTTGATATAATTAATAGCCTAAGCAACTCTTCTTCTTCTTCTTTCTGCCGGAGCGCGCGGATATATAGGAAGAGAATTTCCGCCGCCAACGCGCGTCTATTTTTTTTTTTCGTTCGCATTATTATTGCATAAACACACATACACGAGTGTATTTCATGTCACCAAGTCTGCTCTGCGCGATTTTCGCTAGTAATGAGCCAGCAAAAGCCGCGTCGTTTATACTCGTATTACCGATTGCCTTGTTGTTAAGTCACCTTGTTGGTATATATATATATATACATACATGCATGTGTGTATATATCCTTCTCGTTGTCGTCTGTATGATGGACGACGATTATATTTACGATTGTGGCTTTAGTTAAACGACTTTATGAACCTATGGATTTTTTCATATGAGTCGTCGTTAAAAAAAAAATTATATTTATACACATACACAGTACACACACAGAGACGTGAAATAACAAGGATGCAACAACCGAACGTTCATTTCTTTCTAAGTCTAATCATAAAATCATAGCCAAGGCGCACGAGTCGTAATTAAAGGTGCCGTTAGTGGAAGTAGTTGCCTCCGCGCCGCGTTATAACACAATAATAGCGACGCGTTATGGCTGAGATATCTCGTTACGCGGTGTTGAGTCAAAAAGAAAAAAAAAGGGCCTCCGTCATTCCTTCTTCTCTCGGTCTCTTCCTCCTTCTATATAAACTCGCACTGCGAAAGTGAATTTTAATGAAGATGCTTGTATGTGTGTGTACGTGCATTATATTCCTTCCTTCCTTCTTCTTTTTTTTTTTTTCGCGCGAGTATATAAGGGGGTCTCTGCTAACAGGTTGGGCATGAAAAATTTGATACTTTAGCGAAACGACACGCGGCACTTTGACTACCGACTTTTATATTTTCGGCGGGTGGGCCTGGCGCAGGTTATTATTATTTTTTTTTCTCTCGATTGGATAATGTCATTATTTCGCGGGATTTGAATGCAAATTAACGAGGTCACTAAATAAATTATATATGTTATTTTTTTTTATTTTTGGCTTAACTTAACGAGCGCACGCGAACTATATATACCTGTATTGTTAAAAAAATGCCGTTACACGAGGGATTTGCATTGTCGGAATAGCTGATTAGCATAGTTGCGGCGAGTCACTTGGGATAATGGGCGAATTAAATTGGCATCGATCAGCGCGCGACTTAAAGCAGAACGACACACAGCAAACTATTTTCGCATGAAACGCGAGATTTTACAAGCCGATTATGAAAATAAAAAACAACGAAATTGCATAATATAAGAATTGGAAGATGAACGGGATGAGAATTCAAATTTTCTCATCGTGTGGTTTAAAAAAATAATGAACGTTGGTTGAAAAATCAAATACTTGCGTATATGACGTTAAGCCCTTCGAAAATGACAGGCGAGACGGACAACCTATTAAAAGACCATCCACGAAGTAAAAAAAAGGGCCTCGAGGGCGATATGAAGTTGAGAAAAAAGCAAAAACAGGCAGGAAACGCTCAAAGCAACAACTTGTCGCTCTAATGAAAAACCCTCATCTCTCTCTCTCTCTCTCCTTCTCGTACTCGATGGACATGCTAATTTTGCTAGACTCTCTCACACATACATATATACGCTCTTGGCTACCAACTTTGTATGTACCAGAGGTGAATTCCAAAGCCATCCGATAAGATCGCTGATAAGCATACACACACACACACACACACACACACACACACACACACACACACACACACACATATATATATATATATATATATATA
>JAWWMK010052490.1:0-42451 GCA_035047105.1 Galeopsomyia nigrocyanea | reverse complement strand
TTTTACTGACCTCATCAGGCTATTTATTACAAACTGTAAATTTTTTATACAAATTAATTAATATGAGTAATACATTTAATCTGACCTTTTCACCAATTGATGGAGTAGCTTGAATAATGAAGCTGTGATCGTCTGAATAATAATAATAATAATAGTAAATAATTATGATAGACCTCAAAATATATTTATCGTTGCACGAGTAAATTAGAGTAAATTAATAAAAATGTGTCATTTACGAATTATGAGAAGAATGCAGACTAGGGTTCCAAACAACTCCATTGCTCAAAGTCTAAGTTGACAAGAATTTAGTGAGCTTACTTTGTCACTATAAAAGTTATCGTCCACGATTTTTCAGTGCACGAATTGAAAATACGTACACGATATCTACTTTTCAAAGCAACAAGCTCACATTCCGCATACATAGAAAATAGAAGCGGATATTTTTTAAAAAGAATTACTTTCAAATTTTTTTGATAATCGTCAAAAACGCCTCTACACACTAATTTCCCTTTTTAGCAAGTTCGAAAATACTCGCGGACGCCGATACAGATCAGCTTTTTTTTCACGCGCTTGCTCCATACTTATCGTCGTGAATCCGCAGATGATTTGTCGTGGGGAGCACATAGACAAAAGCGTTTGATGTCGACCGACGATAAGCAAATGTATGTTTATAAATGCACGATGTTCTTGCCGTGCATACAGTGGCGTATATACTTCGCGTAATGATGCAATTTGTACATTGTTGAATCATGAAGGGATTCATTGAAATCGAGTCGTGTTGTTATCTTTGTGATTTTTATGTGTGATGCCACGGTGAAAACGCGAGTGAAACGCGAGGACACCGAAATTCGGTACAGTTTTTGAGAAAATCGCAGAACACAATAGATATTTGTTGCGAAAAATTAAAAAATTTAGAGGTCGTTTTGAAAAAAAAAATTTTTTTTGAATTGTCGAGCGTCTTTTCTAAAATGGCCTTGTCTTACCTCGAATTACACTTACTATTTTTCTTATTCGCGAAACAAGTGCGCCACATAATTCACAGTGATCTTCTTACGCGGACGTAAGTAACTAAAAACCAAAGTGTTACGCAATGAGAGCCGCATTGCAGCCGATCTATATATCCTATCGCCCATAGTATATATATATATGTGTGTGTGTGTGTGTGTGTGTATATGTTCAACGAACCAGCATACTTATCGTAGCTGGGTCTTAACCCACTTAGAACGCCCGGCTGACACGCGAGGAGTTTAAAGGGGCGCCTCTTAATCGCCGACGAGCCACTAAATACCCGTGGACGCGAACGCGAACTATACGACGCGAACCCCATCCGGACGATTTATATTTCACCTATATGAGTGTTTTAACCGATGGGAGGGTGGTGGCAGTTTGAAATTGTTGGCGTGTTTGCGCTTGATGCATTGTTTTACGATGCCCTCTCGCGATTACCTTGCAGCTAAAGCTCGAGCTAAAGTGGAATTCCAATGTTATTATTACTGATGAAAACGTGAATTTACATATCCAAAAATAGCCGTTCGAAAATAGGCGTATTACAAAACAATAGTGCAAAAGTCGCCGGTCGAACTGGAAAGCTTCATTAATTAAACTTGAGAGCGCGCGACTCGCTTTTAAATATTCATCTCGCTTTTAAAGCGACTATCTAATCGGTAAGTCTTCTTCTCTCCCTCTCCCTCTCTCTCTCTCTCTCTCTCTCTCTCTCTCTCTCTCCCTCTCTCCTCACTTCCTCGATTCGAAGAAGAAGAAGAAGAAGAACGCGCATCGCTACCATTAATCAGTCGTTACATACCACGAGACTTGCGTTGCATCCTCTTCTCTTCCGATGCATTATTCAGCGCAAGCCGCGCCGTGCGCCGCGACGACGGATTAATTGCGTATCAAACGCCCCAACGCCCGATCGCCAATGCTATCTTATATGTATGTGTATGTGTGATCCCGAGGAAAATTTTATCCAAGAGCTTATTTTCTTTTGTTTTCATGCGGCGATTTTTCTTTTTTTTTGGGGGTGGGGGGAGGGGAATGTTAAAATATACCGAGTGCGTTGAGGTTGAGTTCGTAACTTATTCTTGGATACAAATGTAGCAAAATTATCGTGCTTTGAATTTTTTTCACTAGATGTAGGTAGTCATAAATCTAGAACGTTTTACCAAAATTCGAAACTTTTGTTATGATTATCGATTAATGTTTTCCAGTTTGTATTATATTTTAGATTTACATTTTATACGAAATAACTCGAACATTCGAAACTGTCATATTTTACCACGTCATCTCTTTGTCTTAATTTTTTATTGACTATAATATCACGCTTCATAACTCTACAGATTGGAATGTAAAAAATTGTGCCTTGAACTGAATTTCAATTGAACGTAATATTCACTGATATTTCCAGTTCATGATTTTCACGCCGGCGAGAAATCGTTTACTGTACAGTTTGGTTTGATAAAATTTTATTTGTAGTCGTCGCAGTTGTTTCAAACCTCTTAAGCCAATACATAAAATACAATGTAAGAAAATGTTGCTGAAAGTGGCCAAACTGAGGGTGAAACTGATAAACATGCAAATGATATTCACTTAGCGTCTTTAAAAAAAACATTTTATTAGCAATGATAACAGCCATCGACTAAATAGGCACGCGTATAGTTTTATGTAAATGAAGGTTAACAGTTACGCATCGAAGGTGTCAAGGCAGATAACTTTAACGGCGCATTAAGAATACATAAATACGCAACGAGCCTTTTTCTTTTCTCTTTTTCTTTTCTGTAATAATCCAATTGCCATTTTAATTTACCGTCTCTCCCCATCGGATTTTAATCGCAGTGTCACGTAAAATTTGAAAAAGCGAAAGTCATATTACATGTACGCGTACACCTCGTTCATACTCGTCACGTACGAGTCATATATGCTATTTTGGCAAATTGAAAAAAAACATATATATGTATTTACCATGCGGAGAAGCCTCCCGCGCGAAAGAAACTTTCTCTCTCGTATGAGCATTTCGCGAAAAACCTCAGTGACCGAAGCCGCAATTAATGGCTTGTACGCGGACGTGCTGCGGCTGCAGTTGCGTTTGTGTACGCGACCGTTCGTGAACTTTGATCGAGATGCATCACTCGGCTTGCTTATTGATGGCAATGTTTTGTGGGTAATGGAATTTTTGAGTGTCTTGTTTTAGTCATGGTTTATGCGATTGGGGTGTGGTGATGTACTTTTGAAATATTGTTCATGTACTTTTTTTAATTGAAAATGTATACATTCGTAATGAAAAAGGAAATCAAAATGTTTTTCGCATGATCAAATTATAAAACAAAGTAAATAAAAAATATCACTTTTTAAATTATTCATGGTCTTGGACTTCTGTTTTCGTTCATTTCAATTATTTATATAATTTTGAATTCAGGTTAATTCGGTCAACATTACTTAATAAAATATATTTTTGTATAATAAAAATATATTTTATATGAGTTTCAAGTAAATACAACACTTTTATTATGATGTTATTTTGAAATAAATTAGAGCGGTTTTTTAAGAAAGTTCGTGAAACTCAAATTTTGCTTTTTTGCATTCTTGTGCGTATCTCCTCTCTTCACTTTCATGAGACTACGTTTAAAATTACTGGGCTATTTTCTTTCTCATATTCTATGTACCTCTCCGAAATGCCAAGAATTTTCATAATACCTACAGAATCTCATTGAGGTCCTTCCGGTACATAATATTGCAAGACGTAATAGCTGTTTAAAATTTTTATGTATATACTTTATTAAAACAGGTGAATTTGGGAGCAAGCATTAAAAAGCTAATGAAAAAAGTACGAAGAAAATTATGCGAAGAATTTCAATTTTGGTTTTCTATTAGAATATCAAAGCAAACCTAGAACGGCACTCCAACAATTTCGTCGGCGGCATTGTCATAGGACCTCCGTCCTTCTATTTGGAATTCAATTCTTCGACTTTCTCTTTTATTTGAACGACAACTTGAGAATAGTTCTTTTCGTCTCGGAGACGACAAAAGGAGACACTTGATGATACAAAGAGATGTTGAGTAAAAAGTAAATCAATATGATATTCGCAATGTGAGAGTGTGCCAATTCTTTTAAACTCAACCTAAAATATTTTGAAATTAGATAATTTTTTTCCACATTCATATTTTAAAATTTTGGGAAATAAGTGTTGAAAGACGTCACAAGAATATTCCTAATAATTCATATCACGTTATTAATCCTTATCACGCAGAGCAACGATGTTTTGATTTAATTTTTTTTGCGATGAATTTCAGTATGTTTCAAATAGTTTACATTGTACCTCCACAAAATTAAAATGATTACCACAACCGCCGCACATACGTTCGCATTCTAATCGATGCTCTCGTCCCTTTTTTCCTTTTTCTTTTCTTCTTCTCGTAGTCGCGTGTATGCAAATATGCGGCTCGGGTCAGGCGAGGCACCGCCAAGCACGGCTTAACCGCAAAAGAGCCACAGTAGATAAACGCGAAAGTGTTTTTCCAAAGTTCCGCAAAGAAAAATACGAAGAAGATTCCATCGTCTTTGCTCGATTCTCCTCCAGCGCGTCGGTATAAAGTATTATTCTAATGGAAAGTCTGGACGATTCGTCGTCGTCTTTTCTCCATCTCAAGTCGACCGGAAGCATTTGCATATGAAAAAAGCCAGAGTCTACAGAGCTCGAGGACACTTATGCTCGCCACCCTATGGGTACTTTTGTGAATTTCTAGCGGGGATCGATTATTTCGAGGACATGCTTGAGCATTATGCTTGTCTAGCGTCTGTGAAATTGGAAAATTGAAAGTTGTCGTGGCCAAATACACTGCTGGAAAAAACAGTCGTTACTGTGAAATAACAATGGACTTTGTAAATGAATTATTTCTAATCATCTTTTCATCACATAGCACTGATTTCATGTCAAAGCATACAGTCAATAAAAATTCAAGTTACTATCAAACACTACAATTCTTAAAAGAAAGTTCCTAAATTTAGAAAATTTAAAAAAATTTCTTAAAATAAGTAAAAATTTTTGTAGTGAACTTACTATCCAGTTTGAAAATTCATCAAAATTTTAGTCTTCGCCATCCCGAACTTTTAATAAAATATCTTGGCTAATATGTCATCCAACTTAGACGTGTTTCATTTTCAACATCTCCTCTCTTCATCCGTCTCCCCATATAGTCATAGAGGCCACACCCCTAATCTACCACTTCATTTTCTGCGCTCCGAGGCACTTCAGTCATTTCGCGCGTCAAACCCACCCACCGGAAAGACGGCTGGCATTGTCGTCCTTGAAATAAAAAAAAAGTAGAAGGAGACAATGACAGAGGAAAGAATGAAAAAAGAAGAAGGCGGAACGAGGAAGCAAAAGCGCCGAGGCTAATTATCAAAGGGAGTCGTAGAGGATGAGATTGTTTTTTTTTTCGCGGGCATTTGCATGTCGAGCAAAAGGGAAAGGAGCGTGTACTTGTATTGTGCGTCGACGCTGTGAGAGAAACAAGATAGAAAAAAAGACGTTTTTTCGGATGATACGCTCAATGAGTCTTTTTTTTTTTGTTCGAAGGTGAAAGATTTTATGATGCGTGAAATCGACAGCGATTGATTTGCATCATTCATCGCGTAATATTTGCGCTGGAATATTTTGCAATTTCGAGAAATCCTAAAGACGCGCTAATAAATAAAAAAATAAGATGCGTTAATGGTCATGACAAACATTTACAAAGTAATCAACGGCATGAATATTTAATTTCTTCATGTTTTCTGTCATTTACAAAACTTTTTTTTACATAATTGAAAAAAAAATATCTAAAAGACTTGCAGCAGCTATAAAATTTTGTTTTATCTATAAAATCTATATCCGATAAAAGCATGTTTATCGTAATACTCAACCCAACCCTCGATCAACGAAAACATTCAAGTACAATTTTTATGCATGCAAAAACCGAATACAACAATACACCAAAATCATAAAAATTTCTCTCAAACGATATGGCACAACAAAAATCGTCCCTACAATAAAGAATACAAACCGACATGCATGCACACCGGGCACAAAAATATAAAAGGCCTCTCGCTAACTCTCTCTACTCGACAAACGCTCCCATTCGAATTAATTGCACTGCAGTTGCATTACGTAACAGGTCGGTTAACCCTCATGAGCGTTCCAAATTCGCACACGTCGTCGTCGTTTCGCGTAGTCGCACAGATGGCGATCGTGACTCTCGTAATCCAGTTCCGTTGCTTGCTTGCTGCTGCTGCCTGTTGTTTCTCCGCTTCGCAGCTAGCACGCGAAGCTTTTGCGCAAACGTTGTCTTTATATGGGAAAAGAGAAAGAGAAAAAAAAGAAGAATACCGAGGGTTGCTCTTCTTTCTCTCTCGTCTTGATTATTTTACTTTGCTTGCGGGACTTTTTTTTCTCCTTTGAGTTTCTTTTTTTTTTGTTCAAGGGATAGATTGATTTCTACGAGGCTCTGTTGTGCAGGGTAATTACTTTCTTTGTCGTGCTTTTCGAGGTGTAGTGGCAGGGAGTTTTGTTTTATAAATGGAAAAATTTTTCTTTTTTCTCTGAAGTACAAGCAATTTCTTTTTGCCGTGCTTACTGAACGAAATTATAAAAGATGCTAAAATTATGAGTTTTTGTAATATGATTGCTACTTATTTGCACTTCAATAGTTCCATTATTAGCGCTCAACAATACACTCACCTGTCATTCTGAAAATATTTATAAATTCTTATTAGCTTACGTGAGCAAAGACAAATATTACGTTAGCATCGCGAACAAAGAAACTACCGAGGAAGTAGTTACCTCTCGAATTTCAATTTACAATTTTGCCAACCTCGATACCGTAAAACCCACCTGCTCTTCATTTCTTTTCTGTTTTAGCTTACATTATACTATGTGAGTCATATACACATTCAACAACTGGAGCGTCAAAAATGATCTAAGAGAATTACCTATCTAAGCTTATTTAACTAAATCGAGAGCGCGTGCTACTTTCTCCCCACGTACAATATGAATTTGTACAAAAAAAAAAAGAGAAGCACATAGAACGCTGAATGTGCATATTGAGTTAGCCAATGGTTCCAAATATTACTTAACTTCCGTTGCGACTAATGCATAACGAACCCGTGACACGTCGATCTTTCACGATTTATATTTTGAATATTCATACGCTTTATATAATAAACACTCCGACATCAATTTTTTTCTCTCTCCTTTATTGTTGCTTATATATGGTAACTAGACCCAAGGACTTATGGGTGTGAACGATTGTGAAAGATTCCTTGCTCAACTTTGTATACGCGGACGATCCTATATCTGTCATCGTGTTCGATACTTAATATACTGTAAATAATTGATAAATTGAGCTCAAGTGAGAGAGTTGGAAAAATTCGTATAAGAGGCCCGAAATATTTTGAATTTTTTTCGGGTGGAGTGACTTGGCGACTTTCGTAAGAGCTATTTTGATTTGACTGTCAATTATGTCCTATGAATCAATACTCGCGTTATATGTGGGATGTGAATTAGCTTTATTTGGATCCATTATGTGCACGGTGGAATTATCAGTCGGCGCTTGTCTCATTTTCGAGTGCTTATTGAAGATTACGTAAATATTATGTGTAAGATTTTTAGGCTACTATTGATGATTTTCTTTTTATGAGCGATCGCTGATGGATGAATACTATAAGTACACTTATTGCATAATTCTTGAAGAGATGCTTATAATGAAAGAAAATATTTGGAAATACTATACACTCTTTTTTGTTTTATCTTTATCTTTAAATATTGCAATGTTCGAAATGCAAAGCCAACCGTAAAACGGTAAAATTAAATCATGTTATCCCACCTCCAGCGATAATTGAACAAGCCTTCGCGCCAAATTCAAATTCGAACAATTATTGAAACGGCGCTATCTCGAATTAAAATTCTCAAAAAAGCACGAGTCACCTTATCATAGAAAATTCCACGACTATCGGCAGCCTCGAAGATGTTGGTAGAAAAAAAAAAGTTCTTCTATCGATAAGCCTTATGGAAGCTACTACTGCTGTTGTGCGCGGTCAACAAAAGCGGCGCGAGAAAACAATGTGTAGAACGCGGAAAAGCGACGAACAGCTGACTTGTGCCGCCGCTGCCGCAGGGAGAAAGATTATCTTTCCGCATATGTGTGCAGCTGGGATGGTATATATATAAGTGGGGGTGCCAGACGTCGAGTGCTGTAACGATAATGGAGGGATACGTTTGTTTGATTTTCGGGGAATCGGAAATATGTTCACATACGGCTCTTCTGGTGCAATGTCTCAATATATCAGTTACGGTTTTCGATTACTTTTGTAAAGCCTGAGAGATTGAACAGAGTATTTTTAATTACGTGCTTTTCGTGTATAGTACTAGCTTAGAATAGGTAGCGAGCTATAAATTTTATTATGATAAATTGATAAATTAATTAACGACGATCAATGTAATTATAGAAATGTTTTGGTGCATATATTCTTATAAAGACTTGAAGATCACAGTTATCATCATATAAGTATAATATTTTCATACTGATGTTGATATTGAATTATTTTCATAATTTCTATGATCGACGTTATATTTTTGTATTATTCAAATTTATTATTTAGTGGATTAAATAATTATTTAAAATAACGAGTTGTTACCTCGGTTGTTACAGTTTGTGCCTCTTTTCGAATAGATGATAACTTTTGAAATAATCTAATCCCATTCTGGTTTAACTATCTGCGCTATTGTTTTTATGGTTTAATTCGATTCAATTTAGCATAATTTTAATGGTATTGATAGAAAAGTAAATGATAAGTTTCATTTTTCAATCAGCTTATTACGTAATCATTGGTCAATAACCTCTTATAATTTTATTTAATGTCAACTCTACAGATGCACATAGCTCGTCGATTCATATTTTACCAAAGATACGTTGTTGTACAAATTATTAAGATATAAACTTTTTACACAAGCACTATATATTGATGGTGATAGTAGCTCATTGCACTTGTTTGATAAATGTAATCTATTTGAAAACACATTTATTGTATTGAAAATCAATAAACCCTTCTCTTATTATATTTGTTAACAACATTAAATGCATTCTACTTTTCAGCTCATTATTAACATTTTCATAAAACATTATTGTAAATTTGCGTTTTGATGTCTGAAATAGTCTAATTGATTTTTTTTTCAAAATAAAAGAAAATTATCTTTTTTTTCAGAATTAAAAAAACTATACAAAGCTCACGATTTCTCAATAAATTATCCCAAAGCTATCAAATTCACATCTCCAAACGAACAAAATGTATACAAATCAGAAACAAACAAAAAAATCTGAATCCAAAAATTGATGAAAAAAAAATCGAAAGTATCTAAGTCACACCTCGAGAACACGTCGGTCGTGCGCGCAGCGCAAAGGAAGCAAAGTACATATATATAAGAAGAAGAAGAGAGATGCAATAAGGAGAGCGCGAGAGCGGGGAAGGGCCGCTGTAAGTAAAGAAGAGAAAGAGAGAGAGAGAGAGAGAAGAGAGAGAAAAGAGAGTGGGGGATAGTCGTATAGAGCGCGACGCGGGGTTCCCGACCGCTCGCTTTCGAGCCGCCGTTGCTGCTGCCTGCTGCTGCTGTGGGGCATTGCCTGGCTGCAGTGTACGTGTTGTCCGCGATACCAGTCAGTATCCGATCCGACCTCGAGCCAGTCGTATGTTACAGTGTGAACTCGCAGATTATACATTATATACACATATCCAAACAACCCAGTTGTGTCAAAATACGAAGTGCTGTCACTCGCCTGTGTGTCCTGTGATTTTTTTTTGTTTCTTCGTTGTTGTTGTTTCATGTTTTTTTGGTGTCAAACTTAATTGTCAAGTGTTAACGACCGAAAGTGCGTATAGTACATGAAGGGTGTTTAATTGCACACGTTCGCAAAGGGGATTTTTTGTTGTTGCGGAGCGAAGAGGAAAGAAAAAAATAAATAAAAGGTGAGCGTTCAATTTTCGGACCCAGCCCTGTTTACACGCGACAGACGTGTATTTATGCTTCCGCCTGTGGGGGTGTGTCTCGCCTCATTGCGGATTTAATGGACAGCAGTGGCAGTCAGTAGTATATAGTTGTTCGTAGTGAGGCGCACCTGGTGCGTTCCGCTTACGAACGCGAATATGCTTTTCTATACTTTTTTTTGAAGGGTTAATATTTTTTTTTTGCGGCTATTCTTGCTTGGATGGTGAGGTTGTGCTTGCATTGGAATTCAATTTAGGAGTGTGGTTTAGTATCAGAGGAAATTGTTTGTTTTTTTTCATGGCATTGAAAATATTTGAAAGAGACATACACATACGATTCAATTGACTATATTATGAAATTTACCAATTGCTAGAACAAAAAACTTAAAGTCAAACTTTTCAACTACACATATCTTGCGCCACCCATCAACTAATATCCTAATTAAAAAAAAATTTTTTTTTTAATGAGAAAAAAATAGAACCTATAGCGGTGCGAGTTATATAGTCCGTCATCTCTCAGACACGCACATACTTATGCACATCACGAGCGAACGAACGAACGGCGTTAAAAAGCGGAACGGAAAAGGGCGACGTTGAAACGTGCGTAATGTGCCTGCAGGTCTGCGAAAGAATGGGAAAATTTTTCGCGAAACCAAGCGTTGAAAAAAAAAAAGAAGTACCGTGAGGGTTTGTGTAAAAACTCGCGCAAAAAAAATGCTACAAGGAGGATGTATTTCCCCCACACTCGCGCGTGAAAATTAAACACTCGTTAATTTTTGAGAGTTGTCCTTGACGTTTAAAACGCGGAAGGTACAAAATAATTATTTTATCGCGAAAAAGTAATCCCACATTATAATAACGTCGTCCCTGAAATTGATTCTCGAAAGAAAAGAAAATAAAATCTCTCGCCAATTATATAAAAGCACAACCTTGCCTGCGACGGTGAAATCACGTGTACGCATCTCTCAACTCTCTCACAGCTGATCGGCACTGACCTCTTCTCTCTGTGTGTATGTGTATGTATCTGTGTGCGAGAGAGAGAAAGAGAGAGAGCTGAATCGATCGTTTGCGCCGCGGCGGCCTTAACCTTCGCTTTAATACAACATACACCGAATATCCGCCGACCGAGAGCGCGAGGCGGTTCACCTCAATTGTAACGTTGCGTGCATCGTCACGCGTGCGACCGTATACATGTAGTATATACTATACTTCTTTTATTTTTTCGCGGCGATGTTTTTTTTTCTCGAATAGTTTTGTAAGATATGCAGACGTTGTGTATCTTGGAAGAACGCGCAGGATGTGAGTCAGTATGTTGATTTAGGCCTATCGGAAAATATGTAGTTTCACTTTTCTTAAAAGCTTTTTTTTTTCTCTTCTTCTTTCTCATGCATGCGGCAGTCATGACATCAGATAATGCGAGACTTGCGCGTCATTATTTTGACAATGCACCGAGGCGTAATAGCGCTGTTAGGCAATGGCACATCGGAGATTGATTTGGTTTTATAACTGTACATTTTGAGGCTAATGAAGGGAATATTCCGTGGGGAAGTGTCATAACAGTCGTCACACTTGTGGTGTTTAATGAAGTTACTCAAAAGTTACATTGTGCGCTTGAATTTTCATGGCAATGACTTTCGACAGAATGGATTTTTATGAAAAAATTATCATTTTTCACAATAATTTTCAATCGAAATCTCAATCGCGATAAGAAAAAACTAAAATACCAAAGATGCTACCACCCAAGCCATAAGATTTAGACATTAAAACATCTCTCGAGAGAGAGAGACCGTAAAAAGAAATTCTTGGTAAATCTCACGCGGTGCGCGTGCGCGCCACGCGAAAAATGTCATCGTTGCCAAATCGGCACGCAATACAGTCGATTAAAAGCGAAACCCGCGATATGTCGTAAAAAAAAAGTTTTCTCTTAAAAAAGTCGATACTCGTTTTGGCGGGAATGCATCAAATTCCCCTTTTTTTTTCCTTTTTTTTTTATTATGTTTTGCCATCGCGTTCATCTATCATCCGAACGTTTTTTTTTTCTCTTCTTTTCTCGTTGCAAACGATGCTTATCTGCGCGCTTCTCGAAGCCTATCCATTTCTCTTTTCATGCCTTTTTCGCTCTCCTCGGCCGCGGCGCAATGATACTTGACGTGAATGAAGCTACACGGCCGAATAGTTTACAACTGACATTTGCATGAAATGGTAACTCGATCTTTTTATATCGACCTTCCCCCCAAACGAAACACGTATAATACATTTTTTTTACGTTTGAAAGTGTGCGTTTGAAAATAAAAAAATGTTTGCGAGAAATCAGCAATTTTCCCCTCGCAGTGGCATTTCTAATGCTTCACAGCAATTTTCTCCAATCAGTCAAAACCGCATATCTCTCTCTCTCTCTCTTCCAAGGCTACAATGGGAAAAACAAAGAGAGAGAGAGACAAATCCTTTATGAAAACGAGGCTTCAACGATGACCCACAATAACCACCTTCACCATCAATCGCGACGTAGAGATGCTTATACGTGCAGTGCGCGCGTCTGTCAAGAATGCGAAAACTCGATATAATCTGTATATGTGTGTGAGAGACCGGTCGCTCGCGAGAGTTACGCGAGAACGAGTTTGGCAGGTCGCGCTGCTGCCATGGCAGCACATATAATCGCAAAACAGCGTGTATATATACACTTACTATACTCGTCAAGTGGGACCGGTGTATGTGTGTGTGTGTGCGTGTGTGTTTGTGTGTGTCGCGAGGAAAAGCTTGGCTTCCTTTTTTTTCGACTGCCGGAACTTTGCCCGCCGACTAAATATACTCAATTTATATATGTGTTTTGCTGATAGACGATTTATTATGTGCGTAGAATATTTTTGTCGTGTAGGTATATTTCTTTTAGATTAGGGGACGAGTTGATTTGTTACGTTGATTTTTCGGTAAAAGAGTGATTATAAGGGTTATTGCGAACGCGTTTCCGAGAAAACATGCGTGTGGTATTCACGACGAGTTTAAATGGGTTTGATAGCTTTCATTTCGGCACTTTTGTGGTAAAAAAAAAAGATTTTAAAACGCGAGTTTTTTTTTTTAAATTCTGCGAAAAAATATCATTAGTGAATTTGAAATTGCGGATGATTGCGTATGATTCACTTAAATTGCATCAATAATCGCACATCGCACCGATTTTCCGCAAAAAAAAAACTTGAATGCTTACGCTAATTTGTGGTTTCTCTTACAATCTCCAAAGTAATTTCCAATTACTCCGAAAACACGCGTAAAGCACAATAAACGCAGCCGCATGCGCGCGCAAGTAATACAGAACACCTATTTAAAGAATGCGCCGAGGAAGAAGAAGAAAAAAAAAGTCGCATGGTGCTTAATATTCAGCCGAGCTTATTTTTTTTCCTTGAATCCCTTTTGCCCTTAAACCCTCCCTCCCATCTCGCGCGTCGCGCGCACACGAAATGCCTTTATAAAGTATGACGCTGGCTACGTGCCGAGACGTTAATGTCGCTCTCTCTCTCTCCTCGTGTTTGTGTAAATAGAGAATCAAGTCACGCGTCTGCATCTTTCGTTTCTTGCCCTGTTACGCACACACACAAATACACTGTACTCGTATCTCGCATTTTTCAAGATCAACGATTTAATTGACGATCTAGTGGCGAAGGAGGAGCATTCCTTTCCAAAATTTTCGAGATTTTATACAACTAAAAAAAAACAATGTCAACGAGGGGCAACGTGCAATTACGCGTGGTAAAAATTGTCGAGGTGCAAAAAAAACAATTAGACGCTGTCGCGAGTAAATTACAACACCTGCCTTCTCGCGCTCGTGCGTATCGAATTGAATTGTCAACTATATTTTAGGCTGTCCTTGCGGGTGGCGTTGACCCTTTGATTATATACACACATACACTTTCAACTTGATGCCTGTATTTTTTGTTTCTTTTCGGGAGACTCATTTCACCTGTGCACGCGTTGATTATACGTGTTTTGTTCACGCCTCTCGGCGACCACGTTGATTAGGAGGTTGCTGTAGTGGATTCGAGAATAGATTTTTAACAGTTACTCGAAATTGTTGAAGATTGTTTTGTTTCTATATAGTGTGGGTGTTTAACACACCGCCATAACGAAAGGAAAATAACGAAGCTCATACGATTCGATAACTACAAAACCAAGCTACACGATGATTGAATATTCATGAGTAGAAAAAAATATATATATCCTCGCAAACATTCCCAACTACATCCATATCCGAAAAACAAAAACCTACGACCAACCGAGCGAAATCTGTTCGGTTTATACATATACACCCCTCTCGAAGAGAGTATAAAGTATATATACATATACAGACGAGATGCGGTTGAACACGTGCTTGAAAGGGAAAATGGGAGCAAGAGCACGAAGCCGGCGTAGCCGCTTTTACGACTTAATCGATCGCTATATAATTGAATTTACAAGCTCGAAACAAATATTTTTTTTATTTTTGCTTTTTCCGCCGAACAATAGAGCGAGACTTTCACGTTGCCCTTCTTTATAAGCATACGGCAAAACTCTCTAATTCCTTATCGTTTTTGGCATAGAGAACGAGACCTTCTTTTTCTCTTTTTTTTTTTTGTATTTCACGTTAATTGACGCACAGCAGCTGCGTGTATATACATGTATTTGAATGGCAGGATCGCCAAGCACTTGATATTATTGTATGTAATGTTTGCTTTCAGGTGAGTTCTATCATGCTCACTTTCTAGTTTGCCATCGAGCGTGCACTTGAATTCATCCAGTCGCATATCAAATTATATTTTGTTTTGAAAAAAAAAAAATACATACACATTAATAAATCGATGCAATTCTCTCGGGTAATCTAACGATCATCGGCCTGTAAATACACCAGCGATAAATCATAATCGCCACTATATTTTTCCCTCCCGGAATATTATTATATCTACTATATACACACAGCGGGTGTGTGTGTGTATTTAGTTGTCCATGTCGTCTTAGCAGGCGGTTAATTATATTCGCCGCCAGTGACAAAGTCTCGCGGTGAAAGTTTTTAACATCTCTTAATCGCGAAAAACCTTCCGCGAGAGAGAGAGAGAGAGATATGATGAGTGCGCGCACCAAGCGACTACCTACCGAGCGACATGCACTCGAGCTGTATATGGTATATGCGCGGTGTATGTAATGCCGTTATACTTCCGCTGTAATTTCATTAGACTCGTGATTACACGCCTTTCCGAGCTTCGTGTGTGTGTTGGTTTGCCGACGACGAGAGAGAAGGTGAGATGTTTTGATTTGCGCGCCAATGTTCATTTTTTGCTGTCACGTTGAATTATTTCATCGGGTAAATGCGTTGTACACTTTGTTATTCTTAGTCGTTGAATTATCGTGTTTAATAGCGTGTATTTCAACTTAAGTACAAAATAGATCGTCCAACGTTTAGTCCAAACTCCTCTCAAACGAATGATCATCCTCATCAAGAGACATTATAATTCCGCACAAAATCCGCGCAAATATATATCTCCCCGTCTGTCGTCTAAAACGCATGCATATAACACTCGTGGTTCAAAGCCTTCATCTCTCTCGTGTATTACAAGGGAATTAAATCCGACACTTGTCGCATGTCAAGACACTCGCGCTCGCGCGCAATTAAAACAAAGTACAAACGGCCGCGAGTAAGAGAGAGAAAGATAAGATCATTCGGTGGTGTCTTTAGGTATTCGCGCGCGGGCAAGTGCTTTTATAGGCTTTTGATTTAAGCGAGATTAAACGCAGTTGACATTTCTATTAGGATATAAACGCCATGAGCGCGCGAAAACTAGTTTCCCCCCCTCTTTTGTCGAGCGAAATTCTCCGGCGGGCATAAATTAAACGCGCAGCTCACATCGTGGAGGCTTTTCGAGCTTTTGATAAAGTTATCCGCTCTCGTGTGCGCGCTTGCAGTTTTGCGCAAATCGCGCGCGCGTATATGAGCTTTATTTAACGGCCGCTTTAGATGACACGCAAACGCGAGAGAGAGAAAAAGAGAATTTTTCGCCTCGTTAAATTGTATTTGCCCAATCAACAAGCGTATCAACGCAATAGCGCATAAACTACGAGGGGGATAAAAAAAATAGACAACGTCTGATTTTTCATATGAACTTGTGTGAGTGTGTATGCAACGACGACGGCATTCCGGCCCACGTAGACGCTTTTGGCCTCGCGGCTCTGAGCGCGGCGAGAGTGCGTTGCAGGTTGTAAGATTATATGGAGAGAAATGTGTCTCTCGGCGGCTGTTTGCTTGCTTGCTTGAGCTTGCTCGAGAGGAAAAAGGGAGCGGGATATGTAGGTGACTTTATGTGTGTGTGTATATGTGTGCGCGTGAGTTTGTATGATGGTCGTGTGGAAAAGAGAAATGGAGTGAGTTTGACTGATGTAAGAATCTGCTTCTTTTTTTTTTTCGTTGGTATTGAGTCAGTGGTGTGACTTTCGACGCGATGATACAAATTGACCAGAAATGTAATAATTGGTTTTGACGCTTACGTAAGATTTTTTTTTCCCTTTCGATCGTAAAGTTTTGTAATGTTTTGCTGGTAATTTGTCAGATTGGATGACGGCTCGAGTGATGACACGAAATATCGTATAAAACGTTGGATCATTAGTTCGAAAATTTTAAGCAGAACGAATTAAATTACATTCATTAAAATATTTACAATAATTGATCGTCTATACACGTCCAAACGCAATTTTCGAAGAAACTCTCCAATACAAATAACAATCAATATATACTGCAACTGCAATTCCAAAGAAAGCCTTTTCGAACACGCCAATAAAAATCGCGGCAACAAAGGCGAAGGTATACGCACGCTTAGACGTAAATAAAGCGCGCTCGGCTAATTTCGTCGGTAAGAGCAGCATCCTCTCGAGAGAAACCCACCCGAGGGCTAAAAAAAAAAATAATCCTCATAATCGTAAAACCGATAAATATATATATATATATATAACTCGTCCGGCTAAAAGTCTTTTGTGCGTGGAGTCTTTTTTTTTCAAACCGGGCGGAGCGTCAAAGGGGACCAGGTGCGGCCGGTTTAGAATTTGAAAGAGACGTTTTGGAAGTGGATTCTTTTTTTCTTTTTCGTCGATTGAGTTGCTGATACGTATCGGCTTTAGAAGGGAGAAGTGTTGTGGATTATACTTGGCAGTCAGATTTAGTGGGTTTGATAGGGGAGATATTGAAAATATTTTTGAACTTTGGTGTTTCGATATTTATCGAATGGTTTAGTGTGGGAAGATTAGATCTTCAGTTGTGTAAAGCTGGTATGGTTGATTTTAAAATCATATTTGAGAATCTATAAACAATTAACGTACTTAGAACATTTAGACTGACATCTAAGTAACATTTATAATCATATAATAGAAAATAAAAAGGGTATTTTGAAAAATCAAGAGCCTTTATACCAGAATTATAGTACATAGTTGAGTATAGGTGGCAGCCTAATATTTAATGAGAGAAAAAAACAATCGATCAAAGTGACGTTCTTTAATATATTTAAAAAAATATTCAAATTTTTACATTTAATCCATATACATTTTTGTTTACCATAGATTTTGCATAAAGAAGCAATGCATCAAGCAAATTCAGAATTCAATAAAAATAAAGTATCAATCAGAAACACTCACAGCATCTAACTGAAATAAATCATTCGAATAAAGTTAAACTTTGTTAAACACTTGGAGCTCAAACAGAAGATTCACTGATTGTGAGAGCCGAGCGAAAAGACAAACCTTGTCAAACTGTCAAAGATACAACGGTTCACAATGACTTCATTGAGTAAATACATATCTCGGGGCAGCTCTCTTTTGACTTTTCCAAGCGAACGAGTTTCACATGTCAGACGCACATATACACACACATAGACACACGCATTGCTAGCTTCGCCTACGCTTTTAGACTACTTCGATCGATTGCCTACCATTAAGACGCCTGCGTTCATTCATTTTTCCCTGTCTCCTATGGCGAGGTAGCTCGCTTTTGCTTTCGTAATTGAAATAGTTTTCATTCATATGCGTCGCGCGTTCTTTGTTTTATACAAAATTGCAATTTTTTACGCGCATATTTCGGTCGAGATTAAAAATTTTGTATATAAATAATAGAATTACTCAATTAACGCAAATAATATTACTCCTTTTGAAAATACATCCGGTAATTCATTAACACATTGTCGCGACAGTCACGTTAAAAAAAACAGAAGAAGAAGAAGAAGCACGAGTACGCACGGAATTCGCGGAAAAATTAATAACCACCGCGGTATATACAGACGCGTTAAAATCAGGGTCGTTTTCACGCGCAGCCTCTAAGTAGTTTGTGAACTTAACGGTGCGCGTTTATTCCTTGTTTCTCTCTTTGTAGTTTTGCTGTGCGGTGCGTTACTCTCGGTTAAAGAAATGAAAATAATAAGTCTGCTGCTGCTGCTTCTCGATTTTTCAGGTTTTATGTTTGAACGCAAATATAGCATCTCAAGTGCGCGCGCTCTTCGCGAGAGCTTTCCGAGCGCGTGAAGTGTACATCGTCTCGCACGCGCGCACGCACCGCAATGGCTTTCCAAATGAATGATGAGTTTGTTGAGATACTCATGAATGCAATGACCTTTTACGCTAAAAATTGCTTCTTGGCGTTTGCGAGTGAAATTTCGATTCTGTATACATAAGTACGATTTGATGACTTTTCTTTTAATGTTATGTATATAGACGTGTGAAAAATGTACATACATCATACTTTCATCTCGCACCAAAAAGACAGAAAAAAAATAGAATCAATCTCTCGAATCAGCAAGCAAACTTGCTCGCGCGAGTGAGAAAGAAAAAGGAAAAAAAAGTGACGACTAAAAATGTTACTAACTGCTCGGGCGCGAGCTCGCGAGAGAGAAAGAGAGAGAGAGGTATTATCTCTCCAAAAGTAGTCGATCTACATCGTGAAGGGAGCTTTCACTGGGCTTCCGGTGCATGTCATACAACCTCTAAAAATAAAATAAACTTCAAACGTTAACGTACCGCGCGGAAGCTTTCACGCGCGCGCAACTCTACCTCGAAATTATATTTCGCGAAACCGCTTCGAAAATTTTGCGTCGGCACTCTTTTTTTTTTTATCATCAATTTCCCACGGATAAAAAAAAATATCTTGACACGGTTGTTCGGTCGGAAGAATGTAGGTGGATGTATGTGAAACGATTTTCGGGCAAGGGGGAAAATTTGGGTTTATCGTTCGGTTAATTGACGGTTTAATTAGCGCCGACGGTATGTGTACGCTGCTTTTACGTTGCGGGGAATTTCAGAAATACGCGAGTACGAAAAAAAAATTGAATGACGTGAAATTACCGGCTTGTTTCTGCGAGACGGTATTCATTAAACTTCACTTTTTTTTTAAGAATAATGGTAACCGTAATTTTTTTTCGGGTTATACCGCGATTTAAATAAAAATTATCACATCTTCACGTCAAAATTGAGAACGTAATATTCAAGAATATTGAGATATCTGTTTCAATAATCTTTCATTAATGCATCTCAAACTATGTAAAAAAAAGTCTGTAGAATAAAAGTAAATTAGAAAACAAAATCAACAATTCACCAAAAAAAAAAAAAAGAAAACCTCATCCAGTACTTACGTAACGCCAGAATAAATAAACACAAAGTTCGATGTAACCGGAGTAGTATACGATTGTCTCATAGCTTCCAATACTTTTCCGCTAAATAATTAATGAAACCCGATGAAGCTGTGTGCCATTGTTCGCGTCTCTTACGCATAGCCAGCGGCAACTTCCTGTTTTACGCTGATGGAACCCGCGTACGCGTCGCTCGGTCGTCGACGTCCCTCGTTCGTTGACTTTTCACTAAAGAAAACTTGGCGCTGACTAAAACTGACTTTTCGCTTGTTTATTCGGGATTTTAATTAAGATTCGGCTTTAATTAGAGCTTGCGATGTTATTTTTAATGAACATTCGTCGGGGGGTTGCTAAAAATTTGCTTTTATAGTATTCTACGGTTTTGTTTGTTCGCTTGATAAAAATAAAAATTTTTCCATTAAAAATTCTGACCTCTGATTAAATTTTCGAGATTCAGTAAGAAATGGCAAGAAGGGGCATATCTCTCTGCTCAATTTATTAATTTAATTCCCCGCTAACGTCAGCAACGAAATTGAAACAAAAAAAATCTCACACTCGTGTTGTATTTTTCCGCAATCGAATCGCGCACCGACATTACATTTATTAATGGACGAAATCAGCTTTATACTCGACGACGACGACTTAAAAGCTTTTAAATCTCACTCACACACAGAAGTTAAAACTTGATAGTCCAAAAGAAAATGCGAGCAAACAAAAGCAACGTGTTTACGACTCAATTTACTCGCAGCATCGGAGTAAAGCCTCTTTTGAACGAAAATATATATGTATAAGTGAGAGAGAGAGACTCGCAAAATCGCCTTAAATTCCATTTTTGCGATTACGCGAAATTTTACGATGATTGGCTGCCGAGTGATTTCTTTCGAGCGTTTCCCCATTAACCTCCATACGACAACGATTGTTGTGTATAGTGCCGCTATCGCCAGCTGTGCTTTTTTTTTGCCCTCTCGTTCACTCTCTTTCAACAGTGCTTTATTGTTATGCAGAAACAGATGTCGTGTGTGGAAATGGATATTCGAGGGTGTGGTATATAGACACTCGACTGCGAACGTTATTTTAGCGTTTGTGCTTTAATCTCCGATGGGTTGTAAAACAATGCGGAGAGTCGATATATAAAATAGGCGTTGACAGTTTTTTTTTTATTTTAATTGGTTTATCGCTGATTTAATTTATTTATCACACCTCGACTTTTCTCTAATTGAATAGAATACTTGAATCTCATTGTTTCCTTTTTTTTTTGTTTCAGGTGAGTCACATAAATACCACACATATCGAGTGAGTATGAAACAATATTCTTCATATCAAGCAAACATCATAGCTCGTTAACCCTTTCGAAAGGATTCGCACCGTAACGAGAAGCTAATAAAGCATTCAATTATTCCATTAGCGCTCGAGCAAACTTCTAATCGCGACAATGTAAACAACGCGAAGACTTTCCATCCGCGATTAATTTTACCCGTCGATCTTAGCAGCGCGCGCGTAGGCGAGTTGAGTAGAGAGAGAGAGCCTCTCCGGTAATTAACGACGCATATGTGTATGCTTCGCCAAGTTATCTCTAATCTCGTAAAAGTCAATTTGGGTCGTAAAAACTTTATACCGCTGCGATTGATTTGTTTTTGCATATTTTCTTTCTTTCCTTTCGAGCACATTATGCGAATGTAGGTCGTTGAACTTTTTTTTTTCTGCTTTTGGATTGTGGGAGGTTCGTACATTTGTTTAATTGCTTTACACTTGTTTTTTGCGCGTTGCTGCATCTGAAAATTTTATTCGACGTAATAATTATGTCGACGAAATTTTACGGCTTACGAAAGCTGCGATCTATTTATGCAAAAAATTCGAAAAGTAGGTGATATTTTATTTACGCGTTTTTTTTTTTGTGTTGGTAAGCAAAAGCCTATGTGTGTGATATAATTCATTAATCCTCGGCGTTTTACCGGCAATAACATAAGTCAACAGTAAATTGAAAAGTCGTAAAGTGAACGATCAGTCGAAACCTACTAAACGAACCGATAGATTTTTTCCATTCCAACGTTGTGTTACATTAGCTAACGAGCTCGATCTGTCATCTGCAGATTACGCGATTGCCACTTTGTCACTACTTCGTTTATTTATTTTTTTAGTTGTTAGAAAGTATCGATTTTATTTAGTACCTCGAGCCAAGCGAAGTTCAATGGTGTTTAACTGTAAAATACCCGCGAGTGAATATCATAATCGAGCCACGGCAGTATAGCGTAACTCGCGCGACCAATGGAAAAGTCATAAAAGACAAGCGGGGCTATATAAGTCCGGAAACGAGCCGAGTAATTAAGTTGCATGCGGGCGACTAAAGCTCGTTATGCTAATTCTTTTTCTCGCTCTCGTTTTTTTTTTCCTCTGTGGATTTTTGCGCGAGACTGTAAACTTCATAAAACCGTCTGGCGATATTGAAATACTTTTTACGGCTGCACTTTTGGTCGGTTTTTTTTTCTTAAAGCTTTTAGCACGTTTTAGACTTGTTGACTGAATTAACGAATACGCGACATCGTATTTTGATGTTATTATTTTTATTTATGAATTTAAAATTGAAATTTCCATTTTTTTTTACTTTTGTGTTACTTGCGATTTTTTAAATATATTTTTTAGCAAATCTTCTCTGTTCAAACAGAATATTTTCTAACAAATTCTAAAGTAAAGAGGAAATTTCCAAGCAGCGTACCTGAAAATTTTCCACAATCATCGAAACCACAAAAACCACCAAATTCCCTTTAGCAAAGGAAAAAGACCTTAGAAACGTCATAGCTCTTAACATCCTAATTAAGCACCCCGCGGGCGGAAACGTAGATATATACACTCGTAGGCAAAGAGCACTGATGTGCACAGTTCTCAATTTACCCGGCGAGCGAGAGCGAGAGAGGTGAGGGACCTTGCATTGTCGCTTTTGCACACAGCTAATTTATTCCGCGGTCGGATAAAAGCTCTCGAGGTATAACGGTTTGGTGCTGCTGGCTGCTGCGGCGGAAAAATCACGCGGCTTCAAGTCAAAGGATTGATGCACCAACCGCCACGACGACGTTGCATATTTGCCGGCTCGTTAGCGGACCTTATACACCACTCTCTGACTCTTTCAATTCTATATATACATGTATATCGTTGGCTCGTGTATATGAATTCGATTTGACCACTGTGGAAAAACAGTTAACTGATACATATGTACGTTGCATTACAACTGATATCTCTCTGCGTGTGTGTGAATTTAACTAACAATGCTGTTACCGAGAACGAATGTCTATGCTAATTAATTTGATAATACCCTCGCGTTTTATACTTTTTTTTTTCGTTGCACTTTGAAAAATAAAATTACTAAGTTGATTGGTTAGTACGAAGTTAAGAGGCGAACTTTATTTGCCATAGTCCGCTACACAATAATTCATCAGCGCCTGCTGTAACTTATCTTCTAAACCAGACCGTCGATATTGCGAGAGAGAAAAAAGACGACGAAGTGAAGCCAGCAATATCGTACATCACTGGGCGCGCGCGGCTCGAACTAGCCTAATACCTAAATCAACTGTATGTACTAACGTTCAATCGATATCTACAATGCGCAGTGTCACACAACTCTTGCGCCCAAGTATCGGCTTCATAATCAAGCCCAAGCTCCGGAACGAGCATCATCTATTACAATTAAGCGATCCTGCTCTGCTGCGCGTCGACCGCGCCGCCACGGCGACTGGTTCCATCATCGGCTTTTCTATCGCTCGTCGATTTCACACACACACATACATATACGAGGCGTGTACGCGAGCTTGTTTTATTTATTTGGTTGCTTTTTTTTCTCTGATAAATGGTTGTGACGACATTCATTATTATTTTTTATAACTACGAATTTTCAGTAATTATCATGATGTTGGAAAACAAAATTAAAAAAATAATCTTTGTGAAATAGAGATAAGGAGTTTATACAGCTGAGACCATACTTTCCTTGTATTATTTAGATATTGAATAGGTTTCGTTATCTGTTAAAAGTCAATATCATTTGAAATTCTTCGAAAAAGTAAAATAAAATTTTCAAAAGATTCTCTGTTTAACCTCGATGTAAAAAAGAAAACAGCGTTTGCCTATTATTAACGCTCGAATGATTTTTTTGTAATCGTGACATTGATAAAAATGAATTACTGTTGGAAAAAAGTTTCAAAAATAGAACGCTAGAAGTAACTAATCATTCGTTTACAAAATGAACGCCACGTTGTATGTGCTTTCCGTTCTTAGTTGCTTATACTTGACTGATGGTAAGTAAATGCAAATTAAAAAAATATTTAACATAAACATTATTTTTATAAATAAATGTCTGAGTAGCAATCAATGGCGGCGAACCCGTGGATATAAAAGATTGGAAATATAATGTCATCGTCGTTAGAAAAGAAGGATCGAATAGATATTTCTGCAGCGGAAGTATAATTGGCAAAAAATTCATTCTGACTTCTGCACATTTCTTCGTGGACGAAAAAAGGGATCCGCATAATCAACTAACGAGCTTCGACGTGGTGCGCGATTTCGGAAAAATAAGAGTTTATGCCAATACAAATAGTTTAACGAATAAGTCCACGGACGCGGTGAAGGGAAAAGGTCGATTCGTTTACTTCTTGAATGATTTTTTCCGAAACGGCCACGCTGACATTGCTATAATACAGGTATAAGACACTTTTATTTGTTCGTGACGTATCGTAAAGTTTTTCTCGTATAACTACGGTAATTTTTATTTTACTATAATCAGCTGAGAAAAGAATTAGATTTCTCAAGTGGAAACTTGGAAATATTGCGACTTCCCGAAAGAAATCTGCCCCAGCTTGATAAATTGTATGATTATAAAGATTACGCTTTGCTCACTGGCTACGGCATGGATCGACGAAACAACGAAGAACGTTTGAGGTTTATGAGTGTAGAACTCACTAATATCGACCGTTGTAAGGAAGTATATACTAGATATACCGATCAAGATTTGTATTTGTGTGGCTATGCTGTCAAGTTTAATGAATATCATCCACAAAAACCTTTAGGAGTTTGTGGTAATGTAAGTAAAAATTTTCATTTGTAATGTCGACAAACTGACTGTTTTTATTTTCATTAATTTCTTATGGAAACAGGCTGATTTTGGGGCTCCACTTGTTTATAAAAATCAAACAATTATTGGAATCTCAAGTGCGAGTTTCAGTTTATGTGACAATAGAGACACATATCCAGCATTATTCACCAAAGTTTCGAATTATTTGGACTTTATAAATAATGTAACTAGTGGTAAGATCGAAAAATCTGACTCATGGATCAAATTCTTCTTCCTTTGGAAGTAGCATTTTTTTAATTGACAAATAGGGTGTTCGTAAAAAAATATGTTATCCAGACACTTATCAATAGAAAATATTTCTGATCGATACGCTGAAGCTGACAGTCCTGTTATTTATTTTTCAATCAAAACTCCCCACAAAACGAGCCTCGCCAAAAAAAAAAACAAGACAAAAAAGACAGACCCGTGATTACGTGTCAGATGGTGGATACGGTTTCTCTCATTGGCGACGAGGTTATAATTTATATTTATAATCGCGTTGCGGATAAAGTGCCGTCACAAATTACAGCGGATAAGCCAAAGGCGCGACTGATGAGACTAACCGATTAAGGATCACGCCGCGCGCTCGAGTCACGGATATTTTACTTTTCATTGCGCTAAATGAAAACTCGCTCTCTTGCGAAATGCAAATGCGTTATGTACGGCAGCGACCCATTTATGAATGACTTTTTTTTCACGGACGAAAGACGTTTTATCCGATATGATTTTAACATTTTAGGTCAGATACGTTATAACAGTTGTCGTGTGGTGTAACATTTTTTTGAAACGATTTCTAAATGTACCCAAGCTCGATATTTTAATTATCCGCGGAAAAGCACCAATAAACTTGCAATTTGGAGAAAGTTAATGAAACCGCGAGTCAATTTATTTCACCTTCGCGTAACGATTTATGACACTTACTAGGTGCAAGGATACAACTTGAAAAGAAAAAAAAAACAAATCGACCTTGCATTGCAGCTGGCATCGTGTATTTAGTATTGCAACTGCTTAGTATTTTTTTTTTCGTTGCGACACGTTCGTTTTGATTTCTGAAACGGACGAGTGGAGTCTTTGATTAATTTCTATGTCGGAGGGCGGGGAACTACGTGGAAATTCGGTGCTCGCTTTGCTATGGATGGTTAGGTGTATGTAATTACTTGTTGTACGTGATGAAAGGACTTCGCTTACGCAAAAGTCAATCTGCTTATAGACGTTAACAGTGTATACTTTGCGAGAGAAAAAAAAATTATTATCCGTACAAATTACGAAACTTATTTTCAACGATTCTACATTTTTCAACGGATAAATACAGCGTAACAATGAGTTTTTACGACCGATGTTAAATTCTTCATTTACAATAGTAAAAGTACACGAAAGATTTCCATTCAATAAGACGGGCTGACGAAATTCCCAACACACTACGTAAAAAGAAAAAATTCTTTTCATCCGTTGTATACACGAAGAAAACTACAAATGAATCTGAAATCACTTTATTATTCCGTCGAGCACGCGCGAGGCCACACCTTCGCACAATTACAAGAAATCCGAAGCCAGGGATAGTTTTCACTTAGAACCTTCGTTTTCCCGCAGTCGCGGCGAATTGCATTCAAGTCATGTTAAAACGTGTGTGTCCGAACTACAAGAAGCGAGAGAAACTACTTTACGTTGAAACTTTTACGATATACAGCTTGACTTCTTCGCTAAATTAAACTTCGCGCGAAAGTTCATTTAATTAACTTTGAAAAATCGGAAAAAAAAATTAACCGACGGCAGGTACATATATACATATAGAGTCGGACGTTCAACATCCTGTGTCGCGCGCGAAAGTCAACGCACGTGTATAGATGATACACGTGCGTTACTTGCAAGATCATTTTGAAGTGTAATCTTTTTTTTTCAGCGAATTATTTTTTTTATTGCACATAATATTTACTTTCTCTTTTTATCGTGCTTTTATATACACATACGGTGACGTAAAACTTTATCAAGACTATATACTTTTTTCGGTCGTTTGCTTTAGTAGGGGGAAGTGTTATTATACGGGTGGTTTGTGTAATGAAAAATGTCATATCAGTCGAGATACGCAAACAGTCATCTAAAATAATTTTAAAAAAATTCAAATTTCAACAAAGATAACCCAGTCAGTGCCACAATCGCAAAATTACACATCGAACCCACCAAACTACATTACATTCGCGCGCGTCGCATTACCCGATATACATATAGTATGTGTTCGTTTTCGCACCTCTCCGTCCGACACGATAGGATATAGTGTTGCGGAAGCGCGGCGCCAGTTCGTTCGATTTTTTTTTCTCCTACTATATATATGTTTATTCAGTCGTCGCATAATCGAGCTTATGTAAAAGACAGGTGAAAATCGCGGGTATCGTATTCGTTGTGTATTGTGTGCGCGGGGCAGGTTACGGGTAGGGAGAAATCGTCGTTTGCGCGCGCGCAGCAGCAGCGATAATAATCTTTTGGGAAAATTGGAAGTGTCACATTGACTATTTTATATATATATACGAAGGTGTATATGTAGACTCGCGCGATAGTTTTCGATACGTTCGATTTCTAAATGTTTAATATGGCTTTGTTGATATCGATCGTGCCGCGCCCGCACCTGCGCGCAAGTTTCTGTGTGCTCGTTTTTTTTTTAATACTGCGTCCTTGCGCGGAGCTTTATACAATTACACTTTCGTTTCTTCGTTTCGATTGATATAATTTCGAGATGAATTCCGTCGAAGACATTTATTTTTGTAGTTTTCGATCGAACGAATTATCGTTTGGGAGAAAGTATAAATTGCTACTACGTGAGAGGATGATTGTGTTTTTGAGAAGTCGGAAAGTGAACCAATTCCAAAATGAAATGCTCAATTTGTTGTTCGATACGAATATGCTAACATCACGTTCAAAAATTGAAATTGAAAAAATTACGGTCGTCCGACTGTATCATCAATAACCTCGGGAAAAGAAAAAAAAAACGATTATCACCATGCGCCGTTTCAACACACACGCATACAAACACTCATAATTCACACATATATCTATCATAGCGAAAAAAAAATGAAAATTCCATAGCTCGGAGGCTGTCTACATTTCATAGAACCCAAATCTTTACGAGTCTGTCGATGATAATAACGAGTCGCACAGCTCGTGCTAAGGCTGCCTAATAGAGAGTTTCCCCATTCTTCTTTGCTGTGCATGTGCACTATATAATACACAAAGCGCATAAACCGATAGTTCGTATTTATCGCGCGTTTGTTCGCGATAACGTTTGAATTAATGAGCAGCAATGGCATTTCATCGAACGCTTTAATCATTTTATACTCGATTATTTCGTCGAGACGAAAAAGACAAAACTCCCTTGATATTATCTTTAAAGTTTTTAGCCAATCGTGTGTTATAATATTTACGAGGCGATTGCACGTTTCATTTTATATTGGCAACGAAACTTTAACGATCAGCACGCGTAACTTAATTCTAGAATTTCGACCCACGCACGGAGTCTCGCGCAAATTTTATAGCGACAATTACATAACATTATCTGACGGATTAGATATCTTTCTCTCTTTCTCTCTCGGCATTCCATTCATAGCGGGGCGGCATGATATTATATTTGCATCCGCCGCGGGATATCGCCGCGGACACTAACGAGTCTCACTCCATTGGATACGCACTAAAGTGTTTTTACTTGCTTTTTTTTTGTCTCATTTCGTTGTTGATGTTGTTCTTTGAAGGTGAGGGATGTAGATCGTATCGATTAAATGGGTTTTACGAGGGGTTGTGTTTCTTTTTTCGTTTCGCATAGTAGGAAACTATATTTAATCATAGAATATTAATATCATTTATCTTTGTTTTTTTTTTAAATAAAGTGTTTTTATAAAATGTTTAGATCGAACTTATTGTTACAATCGCTGTACGTACAAAAAACAAAAATAAAATAAATAAGAAGAAAAAAGTTGGAGGCACACTTGCGCGCACGTAACTTTATACACTTGTCGAGTATAAAGCCTGGTGAGCCGTGACACTAAAGATCCACCTCACGCTCGCTGGCATTTAGCACCGGGACCGCAAAGTAAGAACGAGAAGAGTTTTTAGCCGCAGGCTTGCACTGCCCACCTGTGTGTGTCTGTGTCTCTCTCACTCTCTCAGTCTGCATCGTATTTCATGCCTTTTTTCTCTTTTGTTTTTCCACGAGTGCATAATCGTCCACCAATTAACTCGTCGATTATATTATTCGACTAACCCTTCTATTTTCTCTTTTTTTTACGAAGACAATACGATTGAGAGCGAGAGGGTGGAAACGCCTGTAGTAGTACGCGTCTGGCAATGACGGCGAAATAATCGTGCACGTGTTCACCTTTTTTTCTCTTTCTTTTTTGCTGCTTGGCATAATATACAAAGGATGTTTTCGAGTTTAAATATACTGCAGAAGGGGTTGTGTGGAGACTGTGCGTCTGGTATCGATCGTTTTGCAAATTACTGCCTTCCATTCATGATTTTTCGGTTATAAACACTCGATCGATCAATGTATGTACATCTGGTTTTTGGTGGGTAGTGACTTTGATATTGGATATACGTCAAAATAGAAACAGTTTATCATGGAGATTTATCTAATGATAATAATTTGCAGTATTTTTTGAAAATGAATGAGTATTTATTTTTAAATTTGAAAATGTTTCAATAATTTCAGCTGAAAGTATAGTAGATTGCGGTTGGTTAGATTATTTTGTATCGAGCTACAATTGTGCTCTACTAGTTGTTCATATAGATGGCAGTTAGTCCTACTAAATAGATAAGAGAAATCATTATATTTTTAGTATTAAAAGATGTTGTATTTTTTCAATATCCATGTGAAAAATATTGTGAGAATAAATACTAGTATTTATAATTGCTCTCAGTGTTATACACAACTATGCTATATGAGATATCTAATAAAACAGATTCAAATTATATTGGGTAAACAAAAAAATTTTTAATTTCGTTTCATTACCCTCAACCTTAATAAAACATCGTATAAAATATATCTGACAGAAGCGCCAGACACTAGCCAAACATAATAACTCATCAAGCCTAACAGTTACGAGAGACCACCAGAAAGAAAAACAAATATCGAGAATGTTTGCCAACCAAAAAAAGAAAGCATAACTCCCTCGCTGTCCGATAAATCCTTCTCCCCGCCTCAATTTTATAATCAGCCGAGTTTTCAAGCTAAAACATACACACACACGCACATAATACAAATTTCGCAAATAACAAGTATATCAACATGGGCGTAGTTCTGTGCCACGTGCATATATATAGCCAGTAAAGAAACAATGGAAGAAGGGATTCCATGGATTGCCAGCAAGATTAATTTCGGGATAGAGCACACACATGCAGACTGTTGAGTTTTGCATTTATAATGCAGACTCGGTTTTCTTGGAAGCCATAAGAGAGAATAACCTATTGGGAGCAGATAAAACGTTTACGCAGCAATGCTTGGCGCTTTTGCATTTCGATGCAGATTATCGCAAAGCGCGCGCGCATTCGCTTGGCTAAATGGAATCATAAACATTCGACGAAAGGAGGAGGGGATTGGATTTTCGTGTTCTTCGCTTTCTTTATTATTATTATTTTTTTCTCGCAGTTGTGTTAAAATTCAATGGTAGTAAAGTTGCATCTGTATTATTGCGATTACTAATTTTTGTAATTATTGCGGAATTCGATTGCGAAGTATACGCACGTGAATCGTTCTCCCACATAAAGAAGAAAAAAGAAGTTGTTTGCAAGCACGCGATACAATTTTCCTATAATAGCTTCCGATTGTCTGAGAATCATTACCACGCGGCTCGAATCGAATATAAAAGCATCAGTCAATTACAATTTCTTTTTTTTTCTCCCATTAAGCAGTCAGTGGCCGTGTACGACACGTGTTTCCGCTATATGCTTGTACAACAATGTGGATTTCGCCATCACTATAAATGTGTGTGTTTAATTATTATCGTTAGGGTCGCGTGAACTTTCTATATCGTTCGAGAGAACGTGAGTCAGTTTTCCGCGAACGTCGAGCTTTTTCGCGCGCTTATAAATCGCAAATTAGTAAACGACGTATTGTCAGATAACGCGCTGAGAATTGAACTCTCGATAAGGATGCTATTGTTGGATGCTAACTATTTTAGTATTTTTAATTAACACGTACACACAAAACAATAAGTCATTTAGAATTTCAAGCGAGAAAAAAAGAAAGGATACGACAATTTACATATAAGCGGCTATCGAGTCACAAGCTTGTAATTATCAACACGTTGTGTAAAAAGTAATTAGCGACAAAGTCAGTTGCAATACCAGGAGTAATCAATCGACACAATAGCACGTTTTTTTTTAACTATTTAACGGTAAATGCAAAGTCTAGGAGAGCTTTTGTCGTGCGAGTAAGAGTTCGCGGAACGAACTCGATACTTACTATGCGCGCGAAGCATGTGTGTGCTTCTGAATATCTTCTCCGCCATGCGCGTGCTGCAATAAGATCCAAAGACTAAACTCATCTCTTCCTATATCTTCTCGTTTTTCCCGCGCCACACGGTGCAACGACTTTGCTATGGCTATTCATTTTTTCTTGTTGTTTTGGAATTGCAACGTGTGGGATATTCTCGTGATGTTGTTTGGGTTTGCTACTGTTATACTTATATCTGAAAAGTATAAATTGGGTTGGTAGTTGTTGATTTGCTCTATAGATGGATGAGTTTAGTTTGTTAATCGGTAAGTGATAAAGATACTTTGAACATTCAACTAGAGTTATTAAAGATATGTAACTTGTAATTTAATATTTACTTCAGCTTACTTCAATTCATTCTTACCATTTAAAGCCTCCCCCAGGACATGTATATAGATATACAAATACATGTTAAAACAAGTGACTCTTTGCTCCGTAATTATTTTTTGATGCAATAAAATTGGGATTCGACAGATTTATGATAAATACCTTTTGCTACGTAGTTTGCGCTAAAGTAGTTCTGAATAATTTTGTGCAGCCGTTTTATCAGAAAAACATCGAAAAAGTCACGATCGAAATTCAGGTAATAAAATCAATAATAAACAAAGAGCACGCTCACATTTGTTTTGTTTACATCGGCGACAGCTGGATTTATTATTCAATTTCTAATTTTTTGTTCTGACTAAATGGCTGCACAGAATTATCCGGAATTGTTTCAGCGCAAACTACATACCAAAAGGTATTTGTCATAAATCTGTCGAATCCCAATTTTATTTGATCAAAAAATAATCGTGGAGCCCGTTTTAACACGTATTTGTATATCTATATACATGTCCGGGGGCTTTAATAATTCAAGGAATATTCCAAAAGCAATCTCATATGATTTGACAATTTACCATTAAAAATTGATTTGATAAAATTATTTCACGTTAACCTGCTTCGACGAGCACTCGACTCGACACGAGCATGTCTCTGAATGGCAAAAAAAGTGAGCGTATATATGACGCAATCGAATTGAAGCACTTTCTTCGAGTGCCACTTTTCAGATCAAGATCGCTGTTATATATTTTTTCCCTCATTTACTGAATACCGTACCGGTTAACAAGTAAATCACTGACGCTATCATACGTCGTCGAGAGAAAAAAAAAGCTCACGCACAATCCATTCTCTTGTTTAAACGTCCTTATCGAAAACATGATTGCACGTGTAAATAAGCAAAATACAGAGCAACTATTGATTAAAAAAAAGAGAGAGAAAAAAAATCCATCAGTCATTATCAGCCGAGAAAATCAAAACACACGCAATTGCGCAATGGCCTTTTCCCGGCGTATATAGACGCATGATTGTGCTGCTGCGCGACCCCCATCTCTTGTGTGTGTCTGTGTGTATGTGTTGACTATATCTGCGGAAATCGCCAAGGCGGCAAACTTGAAGGGGCTTTTTGCATATGTGGGAATATACGCGACGTTTCCGTGCGTGTGAAAATAATTGATTTATCGACTGTGAACGCGTACGTGTTCTTTCTTTTTGAGATTCATCTTGGTGTGTTAATTGGCTCTTGATTTTTTTTTATGATGTCTGCGAGTTGATATTATTGATGTGATGTGATGTTTCATTTTGTAATACGTTATGTTGTCTGTACTTTACGTTAAAAATTGGGCTGCTTTTCTGTTTGTTTTACAATATATATTGTTTTATTTGAAGATTTTGAGCTATCGATTTTCACTTTGCTTTATAGGTGGCAAACTTATACAGTCAATCGTTAACAGAATCAGTTACTCTGAGTATAGTTAAATAAAATGATTAGAACATTTATCAAGAAATCAAAATAATTTTTTCAATGATTGTTTAACGCAGTTTTTTGATTTGGCTTAATCTTCTATTATTTTCTATTATATCCCGAAAAAATGTATATTTCAATTACATCATTTAATAAACGCATTTATACATACCATATAAAATAATCAATTAAAATTCTAAATCAAATTTAAATTTCGCAACTATCACAATTTCGATTAAAAAGCAAACTCCCAACTAATTAAGCCACCCCAAGTCGAATTGAAATTCACCGGCTCGATAGCGTCAGTCGAGAGAGGGTTGTGCCAGTCAAAATTAATTTTCAATAGTTTCTGGGGGCTCGACACTCCGCGGCTGCCGGATGTCGCTCGAGAAAATTAGCATGCGCATGACTAACACCGTCGCAGCTGTTTTTTTTCTCTCTCTCTTTGGAGCCCCGTTTAACGTTGGAATTCTCGAATGCCGCGCTCCTTTTGTAGTTTCGATTGCGGAGTTTGCGGTTTTCGTGATGTCATTGGTTCGTTGAGTGGATTCTGGTTATGGCTGCGGGAGATGAATCAGATATTAAAGACAATTGGTGAGCTCTTGAAAAAAAAATTTGTGAAGGATAACGTCTTGTTCTGTGTTTCTATTAATTTATGGCATATTTGAAATTTTTAATTACAATTTTTTTTTGCAATCTATAAAGGTTATTGCAATTACGAAATTGCTGTTAAAGATATAACGTTAAAAGAAATCTTTTGCATCTATAGGATATTTTTATCCGCTTTCAAACAAATCGTGTGCATGAAGTATAAGATCATAGAGGGCGAGCATCTTCGTTCAGTATAAAACTTTTTGTTCTATTATCAATTAGTCGTTTTGATTTGCTTAGTTTATTCATAATAACGTTTCATTGTAAAGAAATTGATTGGAACTTTGATGATTGTAAAAAAACTCCAAAATAACTAATATCAATCGAACTTTCCAACATAGTTAGCAAAATCCTAACCATGAAAATCCCTCAGTATTTAGAATCTTTTTTTTCATACTAGAAAATAAAAAAAATTGGATCACGCATAGCAAAAGTACATAAAGACATCGTTGGCGCTTTGATTTTCGCACACCACACGGGAATACTCACGAGCAGCGATTAATATAGCCACTCCTATAAATAAAGAGGCAGCTCACTCGTGCGCGCGCGCGCGTGCTTGCGAGAGAGAGAGAGAGAGAGAGGAGCCGACGTCTAATGGGGTAAAAACGACGCCGCGTCACTTTGCAAATTAATCGACGTAAACGCTATAAAACTTCTTGTGTCTTTTCTTTTTTGTGGGTCACAGGTTTATAAGCGGGTGATGAATGAGGGTGGTTGGAGGTTTTGAAGATAGCGAGGTAATTTATGAATTTAGGTCAGAGGGTTCGTGATATCAGAAAACATGCGATCACGCTCGTTTTTTAGTGGCTTTTCATTACAATATTGTTGAAATATCGCGGAAATAAGAACGATTTTCTTAATTTTAGATAATACGTCAGTCACTCGTATATTTCAAACTTACTAAACACGCCACATCTGATCCATACAGAAACAACGTAAATAAAAAAATTTAAATCAAATTTCCTCCTCAACTGATTTCTAAAAACGCACAAGCTCTCTAATGAGATAATTCCCCTCTGTAGTTAAAACCATATTGGCAGTACTCTCGTAGGCAATCGCAAGCAAATAAACAGACGCACACGCATAGTATAAGAGAGAGAAAGAGAGCGGCGGCGGCGATGCACTCGAGAGGAAGTGCGAGGAGGCATCGCTGGAAATGGTAGCGGGGCACGCGAGTGTGTATAAGCAGCAGCGGCGCCGACTGGCATTATTAACACGCGGAAGAGCCGGATAATTATTCGCAACGGCCTAATTGCCTTTGCGTATATGTATATATGCTTCGTGGTGGTCGCTATTGCTTACTTTCATTATTATTCGATATTTTCAATACCGGACATTTATTTATTCTGCGTTTTAGATGCTCGTGTCGAGTGGACGCAGTCGGTAGCGTTAATTTGGATATATTTATTTTGGAATTTTTTCGTTTGATTACATCAACTCGTTATTTTTTTAAAATAAAATATTGTATTAACTATCGTCCTTTTTGTCTGTTTTGTATGACGACTACTGTGATACTTTTTAATTCTATATATACGGAGAGAAATATTTTGAGAATGGTTAGTTTGTATTTGGATAATTGTTGTTAATGAAGTTTTCACTTTAATTCCAGCTATTGAATGCAAATCAAATTATTTTTTTAGAATTCATTTTTATTGGCATTTTCTATTTACTTCGATGTTGATTTTTAATAACTATGTTAAGTTTTTAATAGCTATTATTAATAACCGTGTTAAGAATATGAAAAAATCGGTCTGATTTAACAATGAAAAGACTTATTTTTCGGGAGCAATGAAAATAATAGCTGCCATCTAGATTAGGACCTGTTAAACACTTAATAGATAGATAATAAAAATTTATTCGGTCTGAAAATTCAATGATCAATAATTTATTCATCTCTTTTGTTTTCAGGTGAGTCACGCACAAATCGATATACATCCCATCATATACGAGCTATGTTATCACGTAAGTTTGCGACACAGCACAATTAATAACAGCAGTAACGAGGCAACTATTTCCAACCTAATAATTAACATCTGTCCAATCCATTCACCTTGTACATACGTTATTCATACGCAAAAATAAATAAATAAATAACATCCAGCCTAACAGTTATATCTCTGCTACTCTCTCGTCGTGTCCAACACGACAATTACAAGCTTCGAAACAAACGATCGATCAAAAAGAGCGCATATGTATATATATGCAACAGCTATATATAAACGAGCCGGTTCTTTCTTTTTCTCTTCACCGAAAACAGTTAAAACTCGTAACTCGTTGGTTTTAAGCAACGAAAGATTCGCGAGTCGCGAGCGACCGAGTGCGTTTAGATTTTTCGTCATTCGACCGGTTTTTGTCACACACACACACACACACACACAGTTTTATTGCGCGATATTTTTGCCCGATTTCTCGTTCGCTCGCTCTAATGATAATGACTTTGGTTTCTGCACGCGCGCTTCCATTAAAGGACTTGATTTTTTTTTCTTACTCTCTCGCTTCGCGTGCAATGCTCTCATAAAAAAAAAATCTCATGCTGAAAAGTAATTACCGAGAGTTGCCGCTGCCACCGCCGCCGCCACGCTGTGCGAAATGACTGTAAATGGCGCTAGAACTTTGAACTTTCGTACGTTGCAATAAACATTGCGCGATGTTGTTCTTTTTTTTTTAATTGCAAACTTGCAAACTCGCGACAAGTGTAGTGGAGATAAGATAAGTGGATGTTATGAAGTTATAATCTGGTCGTAAATAATGTTATCATAATTTCAATTAAGCATCTCGCGCTGATAAGATTATCGGGGTTTGTTATCTTGTTCAAACGGAAGCTCATAATTCCTGCCGCAGGTGTCGCTTCTTTTTTTTTTCTCGCGGCAATTACTTCTAGTCTATATAAACTTCATTTTGCGCACACAAGTATAGAGCAAGACTTTGAGTCTGTTTTCCTTTGCGTGCATGTATATATATTGTACGGATGTGCACTTGACGTGACGCACGCGCGCGCGAGGGTAACCGACAGTTCAGTGCCTCCGGCGGTGCAAAGAGAGGCGCGCGATATCCGACGACGACGACGACGACGATGGACGTTGTCTGCACCGAGAGTATATAGAGGAATTTTTACCCTCCGGGCAAAGATTCTACGCGCGGTGACGCAAGACTTTCGACTGATGACTCAAAGATTGCTGTTATTTGTAGCTCGAAGTTTGCCACTGAAATGTTTAATGTTTTCCAATTTTTCTTGTGTGTCTAACGGTATGAATGACATCGACTTCATTTCAATTGAATTTATGTATTGCTAGAACGAGATTTGACAATAGTCGTGATTTCGGTTCGTAGATGGCAGGCATTATTATCAACCATTGAATTAATTGATTTATTCAAGTATTAAATGAAAAGTGTTCAGAGAAAGCTTATATTAATTATTTTGTGAATCTCTCGGTGAATTTTCAGCTTTGAATATTTTGATGTTTACTGGCTACAATAAATTCTTCTTTATACGTCTTTATATTAAATTATATTAAGCAAAACCAGTAGAAACTAAATACACTGGATATTATAAACACAATACTTAATATTCACTGTCATTTGTATTTACGTTTATGTTGCTCGACATCTTAAAATCTCAGTAAATTTTTCCATTTCATAACATAAAACCAAAATCCATGTAAAAAAGATAAAATATCTCAGCGTAACAAAATACAACAATAAAAAAAAATGAAATAAAACATTTTTTGCATCACACTGATCATAATCGTTCGTCAACGTGACGGGCACACCCAATATTAAACGATCGGCATCCAACTTGAAGCTTCAAGAGCAATCTAAATAACCCGAAGCTGTAATCGCGTGTGGGGGGTAGTAATATACCCTTGGCAATCGTAAATCCAATTATCAGATTAATTAAAACGAGCGCCGGCGCCGCGAAATTGAAAGCATCGAGCTGCCTGCTGCTGCTGCCTGCTTCTTTTCTTCTTCGTTGTTATCGCATCCGATGCCATTGACCTGCTATCAATGGCCTCCTACTCCTCCTCCTACTTCTTCTTCTTACGCTTCCTTCCCTTCTTCTTGTATATATATACTGTCATGGTTCGCGGCCACGTGCAGCGTCCAAGCGAGAGACTGAGTTATGGACTTGCTTTTAATAGCGCATCGCGTTTGATGCCGCGAAATTCGAGTTTTGCTCTTTTCCGCGTTAGTTTGTGTGTGGCCATTTAAAAACATCAAGTACTAAGTTGCTTATATAGAGTTCTAATTTTCCTTTTTCTTTTTCTTTTGCTTATTCGTCGCGTATGTGAATCACAATTTCGGAATGTTTCATAAGGATTACTTTGGGGGGAAGTAAGAATTGAATTTATGCGAGGATTATCATTTTTCTTTCAAAGTGGTTTTCACTTGATAAACGATCCACATTGCTCAGCAGAAAAAAAAATATACGTGCGCTTTTGAGCAATGGAATTTAAAAAAACACAATGAACAAGAACAATGCGAGATTAAAATTTCATAAGCATTACAGACATCGACACCATAATAAATCCCATTATAAGTCGATTCGTCACAATAAAAGATTCTCGTTCTGGCGATGAAGAGTTCTGCGAATTATTGCACTCGGCGCAAAAAAAAATGTTATGCTCGCGCAATGAGCGCGCGAAAGCTTCGTAACCGGCTGGCATAATAATGTAAACATGGAATGGCAATTAGTATAACTCGCTGATTCATTAAGAAATATTGTCTTTTATTACGTCGATATGTTTCGTTTGAAAAATCACGCGATCACACGAAACAAAGGAAAATATTCGCGCAATTATTTTAAAAAAATTACAAAACAATCTACGAATTTGTCAACTCTTGTAGAAAATG
Source organism: Galeopsomyia nigrocyanea (assembly GCA_035047105.1). Taxonomy (NCBI): domain Eukaryota; kingdom Metazoa; phylum Arthropoda; class Insecta; order Hymenoptera; family Eulophidae; genus Galeopsomyia; species Galeopsomyia nigrocyanea. The sequence goes on along the minus strand of JAWWMK010052490.1, from coordinate 3,967 downwards.
TCGAAGGTAAAACAAACATCTCTATTCGCATCGAATCGAACAAAGAAACGAAAGTTATAACCGCACGCCTCGGCGACCACAGCGATTTTATTTTTTTTGTTGTCTTCGTTGAAAAATTTCGCAATGTAGATCAGAGCACGAATTCAAGTTTATGATTGCCACGCGCGAAATCCCATGAAAGGGGGGACATAGGGTAGGTCACACATATATACATGCAACAGCGGCAGCAGCAGTAGCCAGCAGCAGTGCAGCACTCCGAGGGGCAAATAGGAAAAGAGAGGAGCTCTTCGAATCGCGAGCTATTTTTACGAACAGAGAGAGAAAGAGAAGCCAACCACACGAGAATCCGATTAACATACAATAAGGACATAATTCTTTGGGTGCTTCCACACACATACACACACACACACATACGAGAACGAAACGGCCCTTGCCGCCGCTGGCCCTTTTTATCCTTTCTTTGTCTTCGGTGCGATTTTCTCTCGATCCTTTTTTTTTTCTTATCTCTTTTCATTTGTTTCGCTCTTCTGCCGTGGTGCGCAAGCGGCAAAAACGAAAGTGAAATCTTGTTTTGGCATTCAGCGAGCTTTCCGTCAATCTTACTGAAGTAATTTTTCTTCATTTTTAATGGAATGATGTATTAGTTTTTGTTGATGTATTCATTGCTTGTTTGTTTGGAATAATGCTGCTTATGAGAAAAGTGTATATTCTTTTTGAAACTCTTGTTTTAAAATTGGAGTAGACATTGTGATCGTTGTGTAGATTTCAGTTTTAAACTAGTGCTAATAGATGGCGATCGCCTTTGTTATAACTGCTGAGAAAAGTAACGGCCCTAAACTTATTAGATTAAAATATTTTGTCTATTAGATTGTCAATTAGATTGTCTATTAGTTTGTTTATGAAATTGAATTAATAGTAACTTCCTTTTTAAATGGAGATATCATATTTTTGTATTTCAAATAATTCAAATTTCTAATGCAAAGTTAATCAAATCAAAAAACTCATCCGACAATTTTCACGAATTTCAACAAGAAAATCTCACTTTCAACCACAATCGCTCATTTACATATAACCACAGAAAGAAAAAGAAACTTTACGAACACGACAGTACAACTGCCTAACGAAAAATATGAGCCTCCTCGCGAGTGTCTAAAACGTCATTAGAAACAACCACTGGGTTGCTCTATACTTTCACTATGGCAACCCGCAAAAGTACTAATGGTAAATACGACAGCCACCAAAACAAGATTCTTTATTGATAATATGCGAAATAAAACAACGGTACCGTGCACACATTTTTCGGGTTTTGCACGCTTCGCGTTCTAACTGTTTATACTCGGTAACAATAGGGAAAATTTCCACAACGATATGTGTCGTCAATTTTTTTTACAAGCCAACACAGCTCGCACACACACATACCATGAAAATTTTCCAAGAGAAAGCTGTATATATACACATGCGAAATAATCATCACGAATATAGAATCTGTGTATGTGTGTGTATAAAATTCTAACTGTTGCTAATGCCTAAGCAAAGTAAATAAAATATCTCGCCCGAACGAAAAGAAAAAAAAATCCCACCACGTCGCTTCCTCATTAGCGTGCCGAGAGAGCTCGCCTATGGCGAATTAATCGTGAGAGAACAGCGATAAAACGACTAGAGAGATAGAGATAGAGAGAGCCTTAAGGCGTGTCGATCAATTGCGCGCATAGAAGCGTAGGTGCTGCCAAGAGCTCGCTCACTTTTCCAAACGATAGCTATTGTACATAATATTTTTTTTTTACCTTGCCGTTGCGGCTCGGCGGTGTATAATATATATAAAACGCTAGGGTTGTAAATTGTCGCGATTGATTTTATTGCTCGTTTTTTTTTTCTTTAAAAAGTCTCGCGCCGAACCTGTAATCCTAAATTGATTTACGCAAGTGACCACCCCCTCTATATATGTGTATACGTATATAGCGGTGTGTAAAATACAGATGCTAAGACCTAGGAATTTATTTGTCGGAGTGTGCGCGCTGGGCAACGATGGGTTTTCTTCACCTTTTGCGCTAAAGCAATTGTCGGCAATTTCACGCGAGCATGCTTTCTTATTTTTTTTTCTTCTTTTTTTAAAGCTGCTGTTGTATATTCTTACGATAGGTGAGATTTTTTAATTAGATTTATTTTATTAGTGTTTTTTATTTTTTTAATCAAGCATCATTACTATTTCATAAAAATTTGATAAAACAGGTGAGCTGGACCCAGTGGGAACATGGTGCATTCAGCAAATATTTATTTCAAAGATCAGCATTGACCGTTTTATCAATAAATACTAAAATAGTGACAATCTATTATCACGGAAGAAGCTTCATCTTGCAGCAGACTAACATATCAAAAGTTTAAACATTCTAAAACTCCATCAAGTTCACAAAAAACTCATTCAACCTACATGAACCACCAAACTTAAAAAAATAATATAATACACAACAAAATCCACTACGCGTCAAATCGGATTAGACTTGTATCATGGAATTTAGTACAATCCCTCGCGTATTTGCATGCACAATCAGTAGCTTTTCCTAACGGTCAACCTATAAATCGTCGAGTGCGCGGGTGAGCTAAAGAGAGAGGACAAAAGGCGCGGCTTGTTTTATCGCAGGTGCGAAACAATAATCGCGCGCTTTAGCTTCGCCTCCCTCCCTCCTCCATCCAGAAAGGGATGCCGCGCTAATGAACACACCTGGCCGAAAGATATAAGAAGGAGGAAGTTATTTGCGTTCACTTCGATTATTATATTGGTTACGCACGTGGCTCGTTAAGCGCGCTCTCGAACAGTTGCTGAATATTCTATAAATGCCGATTTGGGAAGCGTTGGAAATCTATTGTTAGACCAGAATAAATTTTCGATTTTAATGACGTCATTTGCATAAATTCACACGAGGTTGCAAGTACACAAACGATAAAATATTTCTCGATGATTATTGCTCGATTACAATTTTCATAGCGTATTATTTTTGCATCGATTGAAGGTAATTTCAGTAATACAAAATGAGAAAACGCGGGAATGATAATAATCTTGCTTGCAATTCTCGAGCGAAACAACTTCTGAAATGCATTTTTCAGTAAAGTAATGTACGTGCAGTTACATATATATATACTTTCGAAGTATATGATTGACATTTTTTTATTCGCCGAGCGAATTATTGATGCTTTTAAAAACAACCCGTTCACTTAACGAAACACTTTCGACGGTTATAACGACTTTCTCGCGGATGTTTCCGCGCCCTTTTTTTCGTCTCTTTGTTTCGAGATCATCATTTTTTCGGACAAGAGTTCTTTTAAAGCCTCGTAAAAAAAAGCAATCGGAATGCGAAAGGTTATGACACTTTTGAAATAAAGAAGTAAAAACAAACAACATATTTTTCGGTGAACGTATATTTTGCGAAAGAGAAAAAAAGATGATCGTAAAATCGATCTCTTTACGACGTTATTAGTTTAGAGCCGAAGAAAAAAAAACCCTTTTACGATTGCTCTTTTTTTTTTTGTCTTTTTGCTTAACCAAATATCAGGTGAAAGTATAAATTGAAAAATCAGAGCAAAGTGAATAACGACTACCACGTATAAACATACACACACAGGCACATATAAACAGGTCCGTTAACCTTCGGGCTACTCAAACTCGACAACACTTGCAACAAAAGGGATGTAAAGTCGCGCAGGTATATAAATTAAACGCCCCGCAATTAAATCGTAATCGCCGTTCGCGCGAGTTAAAGCGCGAAAAAAAAAACCCGTATTTGCGGTATTCGTAACGGATCGACTTCTCTCTTGCATGCGCCCACGCCGAAAATTTTTTTTCTTTTTTTTTTTTATGCCACGTAATGTTGGTCAGTGACTTCACGAGGCCGTCGATTATTCAGTTGCGTGCATCTGCGACTTTGTTTCGCGCGTTTACGGAATTTTCGAGTGGGTAAAAGTTTTTGTTTTG
>JAWWMK010052469.1:0-42481 GCA_035047105.1 Galeopsomyia nigrocyanea | reverse complement strand
CTAAGATAAAAAAGTTTTTGGAGGTGTGATTTTCCGATTGAAAAATTGGATGTGTGATTTTTTGTCTCGGCAAACTGAAGGTGGAATTTTCGCAAACTACTCGTTGGATATGGGATCTTTTTCCACTGACCCGACGAAATATGCACGACTGCTTCGATTAGCGATGAAATTGTGATTGCACCTCGTATTGACAGTATTAACCATTTATCGACAATCGTATTTTTTTTAAACAATGTATCTTCACTTTTAATATATATTTGTACATAACTTCAGTTACATTTTCATTAAAAACTCTTTCAAATAGAATTGCACAACTATTCAATAACCACACTCGCGGTTTACCAACTCAATATAACGTGTAATAACACGAACCAATAGACAATGTTACAAATTCAATCTCTAAAAGCAATCAAGTAACCAGTAGCTATCCGCAGCTATCAGTAGAACAACAGTGAATTGTTAAAAGTGTATTATGAAAAAAAAAAATCTGCAAACGATCGTGCAACCCAGGAAGTGGTATATCTAGAAACTTCAGTGCGACACTTCACAGATTGATTACACAGCCTATAACGAAAGGTCATAACACTTCATCTTCATTCAGCGCGAACTGGCAGTAATAGGCGCGTCGTAGGTCGTATTACGATTGGCTTAAATAACCGTTGCTCTTTCCCCCAGCCAGGATATGGCTGTATGAAGACCTGACGTCTCACCAGGCATTGCAGTACCTCGCCTGGGTCTCGTTGCCGGTATGCTTGATACTATTCAGCGCCGGCTTCGTGCACATCGTCGCGCCACAGAGCATCGGCTCGGGTATACCCGAGATGAAAACCATTCTCAGGGGTGTCGCCCTCAAGGAATACCTCACCTTTCGCACACTCATCGCCAAGGTTGTGGGACTCACGGCTACGCTGGGATCGGGATTGCCACTTGGGAAAGAAGGTTTGTTTTTTTTTGGTTTTTATTGAAAAAGCAAATGCATCTGAGAGCGTTTTAACTGGCCAAATTTTATTGCTCTTATTCATCCGTGTAATAGGAAGGTTATTTGGTACAGTCATAATAACTGAGAATTTATTGTTCGTTGTTTTCAGTATCTCCAGAATCTAAGTAGATGAGATAGATTTATTACATTGAAACCTAATGCAACAACCATTCGCAAACATTTGAATTTTGTATTCTGGCCAAATCTATCAAAAGAGCGTGTGAATCATAATAAATTTCGTGACGTTATCCGCGAATTTTCACTTATTTACGTACATTAAATTTCAGCTGTCTCGCGAATAAAAGAGTTATCGAAACGTGAATGAATTTGGCACTTAGCAATTTTCGTGGCCCACGAAATTATCCTCACGTCTATACCAAATTTGTCGCAGGTCCGTTCGTGCACATCGCCAGTATAGCGGCGACGCTGTTGTCAAAGCTGGTGACAAGTTTCCAGGGTATCTACGAGAACGAGAGTCGCAATTGCGAGATGCTGGCGGCGGCGTGTGCAGTCGGTGTTGCCTCGTGTTTCGCCGCCCCGATCGGCGGTGTATTGTTTAGCATCGAGGTCACCACCGTCTACTTCGCCGTGCGCAATTATTGGCGTGGATTCTTCACCGCCGTGTGCGGTGCCACGATGTTTCGGCTACTTGCCATTTGGTTTCAACGCGAGGAAACCATCACCGCCATGTTCGTCACCAATTTCACCATGGACTTTCCCTTCGATCCCCAAGAGCTATTCGTGTTCGCTCTTATTGGCGTTGGAAGTGGATTTGGTGGTGCTTTTTACGTGTGGCTACATCGACAGTACGTTCTGTTCATGCGCAAGAACAAGAGTATGAATAGTTTTCTTCAGAAAAAGTGAGTTTTCCTTTTCGTTGCGTGGCGACAACTGAAGATTAATTACTTGAATTGATTACGAAAAAAAAAATTGCAGTTTGTGATTTTTAAAATATCTTCGTATTTTCAAAAATAATTATTTAGTATATTTATTTTTGTACCGGTAATCAGACTTTGTTTTTACATTGTTGAGCTTCGAGACGAAGGCGATATTGGACTAATTCCAATAAGTAAATATTCGCTTTCTAAACTTGACCCAATCTTACAATATTTTATATACTCCGACTTGCGTGAAATTGAACTTTTCAAAACATACGTCATCAAAAAATAACATCAATAAAGTAGTTTTCGGTCCTCTTTACAATTATTATTGACTGTAGATATTACAGTACGTTTCATTATGCAAGAAAATAAAAAAATATTGTGATAGTCAAGACGTTTTGATTTTTATTAAATTTTAACGTGTTTAGAATTTTGATCGTACTGTCACTCTATCAAATTTATTATTATTTCTTCATCCAAATCAAATCTGAATTTTTTTTTCATACGTGCATGTAAATTGATAATATCATGATCAAATTCCGATCTTGCATCTACTTTTTTATCAATAATTGCACTCCTATATTTGCTACCAATCTCGTAATTCAATACCCGATTATTTTATTCAACAATGTCATTCTCATTGTCAATTTTTCGCACAAATATTCAAAGTGACATAATGGCAAAAATTGCAAAATAGCATTGGTAACAGAAGCGCTTATTTTTCAGTCGTTTTCTGTACCCTGGCATTGTATCGCTGCTCGTGTCCTCGGTGTCATTCCCTCTGGGTCTCGGCCAATTCATGGCCGGCGACTTGAATACTCATGATCAAGTGCACGGGCTATTCACCAACTTTTCGTGGACCAAAGATAATCTAAACGTGGAAGAGAGGAACATCGTGAAGCATTGGTCTACCGAGCATACTGACATCTTTACCGGTCTAATGAGCTTTACCGCTTTTACGGTACAATTGATTTTTGTCTTCTATTTTAAAATAAGAATTTGAAAATTTTTTTCCTTATTTTCAAAATTAATCAAAACTATATTTATTTTCAGTTCATCTTTTCCATCATTAGTTCCACTGTGCCAGTGCCATCGGGAATATTTATTCCAGTTTTCAAAATTGGAGCTGCCCTTGGTAGAGCCGTTGGAGAAGCGATGGCTATACAATTTCCAAATGGTGTGCGATACGGATACATTGTAACGCCAATTGTGCCAGGTACGTTTGTTAAATTAAAAATTTTAATTTTATTCAAAAAACGCAAAGATCGATTTTTTTCGAAAAAAATCAATCCAAACAACGCAGTGCAAGCGCACTCAGCCAAAATGACAATCTCGTAACAATCTCGCGTGTTTTCCGATTGCACGATTCGCAGGTGGATACGCGACTGTTGGCGCGGCGGCATTTTCCGGCGCGGTTACCCACACCATTTCCGTGAGCGTGATCATATTCGAGATGACGGGACAGATCACGCACATCGTGCCGATGATGATAGCCGTACTGATCAGCAATGCCGTTGCTGCACTTCTGCAGCCGAGCATCTACGACAGCATCATACTCATCAAGAAGCTACCTTATTTGCCGGATCTGCTGCCTTCTGGTTCAGGTATGTATATTATTATTTTTCTTGTTTTTTTTTCTTTTTTCTTTTCCGTGATTATGAAACAACTCGGTTTCGTGCACGCTTGTTTTTAAGCACGTCATTAAAAAAAATCAATTTTACATTTCTTGCATACCCAAGTTATTGGAAAACGCTCGGTAAGAATCTAATTTTAGAAACAAATTACCTTGAACGATTTGTCAAACGTTTTGTCTGAGGATATTTTTTTTCCAGGAATGTATAATATTTACGTCGAAGACTTCATGGTCCGGGATGTCAGATACATTTGGCATGGGATCACATATCAGAGGCTAAAAGAAATATTAAAGGAAAACCGCAAGCTACGTGGTTTTCCTCTTGTTGATCATCCGGACTCTATGATCTTGCTCGGATCGATACAGAGGCTAGAGCTGATCAAACTCATTGAAAAACATATAGGTAGAGAAAGGAGACTGCAGGTAATTTACATTTACCACTACGTCATTTTCGAGAGGCATTGTTTGTAATGAATAAATGTGTCTTTAGGTCGCTCAAAAGTGGCACGAAGAAGCCGAAGAAAGAGCCAAAGAAGAGAAAGAGAGACAGTTGAGGGAGGAAAAGTCGCGAAGACCCTCGAGATTCGAAGTAATACCAGCACCTGACATCTTAAAGATGCAGAGACAGAGCGCCACCGATTTGACAATGTCCGGTGTCAACTCGGATCATGTAAGATATAACGAGGAAGCTTTGAAAATGTATACATTTACCACTGACTGAAAATTAATTAACAATCTGTTGATATTATTCCAGCACACATTTCATACCCCAGTGTTCGGCACCCAGCCGAAAAAGTCCATTCTCAAGAAAACTAATTCGTTTACTCTCAAAGGCTTCAGTCCTCTCGTCAGTCCAGCTGTGACACCGTACACTACAGTCACCGGCGCTGAGAGCAGGTGAATATACGATTAATTTTATCACGTCGGATAAAATCATTTGATCTTCGTTCAACGTGATAGCTCTGTGATTTTTTTTTTTCAGAATAAGACTAGCATTCGAAGCGATTTTCCGGAAATCAACGACCCTTCAAGACGTCGATCCCGACCCAGAGCTCGGATCGGGTACTATGGCTAATGGACGTCGCGACAGCGTCGACGGTGCGCATCAGCCGATGTTATCGTCGAGCCCAGCGACCTCTAAAAAAGTGCAATTGGTAACAAAAATATATTTTGCAAAAAAAAAAATCCGAAAATTCTTCCTTTGGATATATTCGCGCGAACATCGCTTATTTCCGTATAAAACGATCTTTCGACGTCTCTCGAAGTGTAACGATGGAACCAAGGAACCTCAATGCAATTTACTTTCACAGCCCCGTGAACGAGTGATCGACATGTCCCCCGAGGATCAGAAGCAGTGGGAGGAAAGCGAGATGGCACTTGAAGTGGACTTCTCTCGTTGTCACATCGATCCGGCCCCATTCCAGCTAGTCGAAAGGACATCGCTGCTCAAAGTGCATAGTCTCTTCAGCATGGTGGGCGTTAATCACGCTTACGTCACGGCTATCGGCAGAATAGTCGGGGTCGTTGGATTGAAGGAGGTCAGAGCTTGTAACAATTTGTTATTCCTGCCTCTCTTTCTCTTTTTTAAATTCAAACTATAAGAGTCGTCGCTTTTTTTTTACAGCTTCGCAAAGCAATCGAAGATGCCAATTCGGGTGTCCTGCCGTTGCAATTCGACGGCGACAATACGCACGCAACGGTGTCGGAGTCGAGCATTGGCAGAAGTAGCGATGCCGAATCGGGCACCGAAACGCCCAAAAGTAATAGCGTCAACTCGACCCTCGTCAACCAAGTGAACTCCATCAACGCCGACGAAACGGAAAAAATCGATAAGGCTTGAAGCGTCGACCTTTGGATTTTTCTCTTTTTCTTGCGTTTGAGCTTAAATAATCAAAAAAAAGAGCCGTTGAACCGATTGTGATAGTTGTGTCGCTGTGCGCGGCGCGACCCCCTGTGACTATTATATACTATACTGTGAGATCCAAGATTTTCGTTCAGTTTTTTTCTTGTCCTTTTTACCTTGCGTTAAGAATATTCGGATAGGAGAAATACGATGCGCAGATGGTATTTTCATTTTTGCTTCCGTATTGCAGTATTGAGATGATATATGTCGTGAGTTTACATGCTAACGCAACATTCGCTTTTATCGATCACTCGTTCGATTTGTGACTAGAACGATGCTTTTTTTACCTTTGAATCTACACACGCTACAAGAAAACTTCGAAAAGAATGAGACTTCATGCGTGATCTATGTGTCATTGATCATTTTACGTATCATTGTCGGGCTTATCAATTCAAAATGTATTCTCTCATTTTCATTGTACTTAAACAATGCATAAATGACATGTATAATTGAAAATATTTGTTCAACTTTGGAACGAAAAAAGAATACAAACAAATGGAAAGCCATCTGTGTCTAAAACCTTAGTTTAAATATATTTCAGCTACCGTCGATCTATAAGAATCAAAACTACTAAAGTTTTTACGTAATGATCTTTTTAGAAGTATATTTGATACTATTCGCGACATTTTGCAATGCATCAATTAGATCGCATTATTAATCGTTAAGAAACGAAAGCGAGTAGTAATGATAATGTAGAAACAAGAGTGAAAAAAAAAATTACGTGAACGTATTTACGTAATTACAGTTTTACAAATTGCTAAAAGAAAGCCAATTTTTTACATTTTTATTTAAACTGCGACAACGAATTTTGAATGGTTTCGATGTTCTAGTAGAGTAACGATTAAATTTGATGTATGTTTGTTTAAATTTTTTTCCCTCGAATTAGTATGTAGCCAAATGTACAATTTACGATTGAGCTATTAATATTATAAGAGCATAATTATTTAGTTCAACTGAACTTCCGTTGATACAATTTTAACCATCACGTTAAGATAAGAGCTAGGAACATTAAAAAAAATGTCTACATACCAAACTTCTTAAACGTTAGCATCGTTGTTATATTTTATAGAACGTTGAATGTTTCGTTATAACTAGTGTTATGACTTGGACATTTGTTTTCCACTGTTATATGTCTTTCCTATACCAATTGTATTTTTAAGATAATGTTTCGGACATTTTTCAAGAAAAATTCTAAAATTCTTGTTATAGTTTTGATGTATATGTCGCTTTTGAATGAAATTCAAAAACTTGTGAAGGGAAACAGAGTTGTTGAGATTCAAGCAAGACGCTGGTTTCCATCATTAATTTAAATAAAAATATAATTTAAGCGCATAATGATAAAGCTCGTTTTGAATGAGTGTAATTGTGCATCCATACATTCCATTAAGAATCTGAAGAATAAGCTCGCCAAATAATTTGTAAATACCCTCTTGAAATTGAGTTATTGTAATAGCGAGATACAGGAAGCTTTTTCTTCTTTATTCATCAATTGTAAATATCGTGTTATTTGAAAGATAATCAATTCAATAACTTATTATATTTAGAAATAAAAGATATCGATAAACAATGATTGTGATTTTGATCAATTTTATTCACCTACATCTGCATTTACATTAAGGTAAGTAGTTAGCTGACTGGTTGAATTTTTCTTTTCTATTGTTTCCTGGAAAGCACTACCACGTTCTAAAAAAGTCATTACTTTGCTTTTGCTGCGACGAAAGTAACATCCCCGGGTTTCTGGCATTACAGTTTATTGGCCAGTGGTAACAGGTGCACAGAAAAAATATGGTAGTTGGTTAATTTATTAACAAATCATTAATTAACTATTGCAAAATTAAAAAATCAAATTGTCAAAATTTTATTTGATAAACGAACTTCAACGCGGAGTGACCGCTTGCTCGCGTGGCGTGCTTTAAAGACCTAGCATAAAGTCATAAAACCACAAATAAAAGTATTCTTTAAGTAAACCCGAACCAAACGAAAAAAAAACTTAAAGTAACATTAGTACATTGTGTACCAAGGGTATAACGGGGGGTCTTTTTTGACCGAGGGGGCAATTGCAAGCACTCGAAAAAAGATCCTATTTACGCCCTTGGTGCATAATGTACTATTTCGGGCAAGTCACATACAATATTTTATGATATGAGAAGACGGAAATAAGTGAAGTGGGAATTTTCAGGTTAAAGTAGCATACAATATTTTTTTGACAAATCTAGTTTATGAAACAACATCACTAAACCGCCCGTGCAAAAACCTTGGCACTGGACTAGGTGTTTGAAATGTGATGCGGGGTAATTCTTCAAATGTTTTAGCATTTAAAATTAAAAGTCGAACTTCAGTGTTGCGTTGTTGACCCCAGAGAAGTACACTAAGAATAATACCATCATCTTCATTCTAAAAAAAAGAGTAATACCCGTGACGCAGGACAATAATAGCTTCATATCCACTAATAAATAAAACCGATATTACCATTCTCTTTGGATCAGCTACAAATACTGGCTCACCAATTAAGGAAGGCATTCTTTTCATACTAAATTCTTTTTGTTTTAGTTTTCGTGTCTACTTTGATAATCTGGATATAAATTAATTATTATAAATTTTTTTACATAATGTAGATGTAAAAAGTAAAATAAAAGTAGTCACCGCCCCAGAATATTGAGAGTCTACATCAAATGGCTTTGCATAAAAATATTGATATTCCTTTTAGGAATAGGAGGAGGAAGTTCACATCCCAAATCACAGAGTAATTCTGGTTTAACAAAAGTTCTACCATTTGATAATCTATAAGCTTGGGCTTCCGTTTCAAGCAGATTACTTGAATTTTCACTGCTTTTATTATTGCTATTATTTTTATTTATTTTTCTTTCGTTTCGTACTTATTTTACTACCGATTCGATCGTCAAATATTCCTGATTGCTGATAGACAGTCTCTATTTTTAATAAATTTAGATCAGAAGGAGTATTAGGTTCTGGCGTTTTTAAAGGAATAACAAATCTGAGAGGTCGACCACGATAAAGTCCAGAGTAATCTAGATTCTGATGCATATTCTGAAAAAATTAATACCAGGGGTACATGTCTATTGCTTAAAAAAGCATGTCCCACTTGTTCAACCGGGTAAGCTCGCCAAATTTGTAAATACCCCCTTGAAAACGACATAATTATTATAATAGCGAGATAAGAAAAATAATTCAATAACTTGCCATTTTCAGAAATAAAAGATATTGATACTTTATGACAATTCATTTTTCTTTAAATTTTTTATTTGATATGTTTCTTGTTTTCGGTAATTCTTGAATTGACATAAAATAAACGATAAATAGTAGCTAACAACTAGGCATTTTAATAAACAATACTTCTATACATGGTCAAACTTTCAGAAAATTGTGTAAATATGGGCCTTCAAAGCATTAAGCAGGTTGTGTTAAAAAAAATAAATGTTTGAAGCCTTACAGTTACCAAAATTCAAGACAAACCACTTAACTGATTTTACTATGTGAGGTCTTATTTCGTTCGCTATTTAATTTCCTATGCTGTCTCTGTTTTAGAATTTTCATTTTTGGCCCGGAACAAATTTTACAAGTACTGTTTGAATTTCCAAAAAAATTGCGATATAAAATAACAATTGAGGCCAAATTCAAAAATTAAATACAAGGACAGCATAGGAAATTGAATAACAAAGAAATTGAGACCTTGCACGTTAAAATAACTTCAGTGATTTTTCTTGAATGGTGCGTAGAATGGAAACATTTTTTTCCATTCAATATCCACGGTAAGAGCACTCTTCATTTTTGGATGACTGTAAGCGCCTTAAAGTAAAATATATATTCGAGCTTTCTGGAAAATTAGTATTTTTCTCGTGCATATTTCATGAGCCTCTGAAAATCTTTGGACAATTTTTCCCAACGTAAGAATATAGTGATTCAATAATACATTTTACAAATTACCATGTATAAAATGTACAAAAATAAATCTATTACAGAAAATATCGATGCTCTTATTAATATATAAACTTATATGTAAGTACCACACTAACTTTTCTCAATTCGAACAAAAAAGCTCTTAAAGTTGACGAAAGGATTTTTTCTCTTGAGTCGACATAGTTTACGAAACAACATCGCTAAACCATCCATGCAAACATTTTGGTACTGGACTAGGTGTTTGAAATGTGATGCGGGCTAATTCTTTAAAAGTTTTAGCATTCAAAATTAAAAGTCCAACTTCAGTTTCGCGTTCTTGGCCCCAGACAAGTGCACTGAGAACGATGCCATCATCTTCATTCTAAAATAAATTGCATCAGTTAAGTAAAATAACTTCATATTCCACAATAAAATAAAATAAATAGTACCGTTCCATTTGGATCAGCTACAAATACTGGCTCACTAGGGTAAACATTTTTTTCATACCAAACGTTTTTGGTTTTCGTTTTTGTGTCTACTTTGATAATCTTAAAAAAAATAAAATATGATATAACATAAGTAACCACGATTAAAGCAACACTAAAAATAAAAATAGTTACCGTCCCCGGATATTCAATATCCACATCGCTAGACATTGCGTAAAAGTATCGATATTCTTTTCCAAGACATGATTCAGTATTAATTCGAGGAGTCTCACAACCTAGATCGCAAAGTAATTCTGGCTTGACAAAAATACTATTATTTGGCAATCTAAAAGCTTGAGCTTTCGTTTCGAGAAAATTTTTTCTGTTGTTATCATTACTGCCATTTTCTTCTTTTTCCTTTTGATTCGTGATTTTTTTACTACTGATTCGACCATTACACATCTCTGTTTGATGAGAATTCTCTACTTTTATTAAATTTAGATCAGAAGAAGTATTAGGTTCTGGTATTTTTAAAGGCATAATAAATCTGAGAGGCCGACCTCGGAAAAGTTTAGAGTAATCTGGATTTTGGTGCAAATTCTAAAAAATCAATAAAATGTAGCTTTATTATGAGCTAATTTTAATCTCATAAAGTTAAAAGAATTACCTTCATCACATCGATGTACATGCAATCTAACATTTTGGCGTCACGATAACAACATATATCTAATACTACGTAGTTGTCGTCACGTGTTTCATATTGATTAATTATGTGTAAATAGAAGAATTTTTCTGCTATGAAAGTTTTTACAAGTTTTCCAGATTCACGACGAATAAGATGAATATGTGTCTAAATTTGTATTAAAAAATGATATTTTAATTTTTTATACAACAATCATGACATAGAATTAGATATTTCTTACATTTTCCTTTTCATGAAACTTGAACGAGGAATACATTGGTTCATTTTTTAGTCGGTTTGTCAACATTGTCGGAATTGCTAATGCTAGTGGCTGTTCTACTATGATGAAATAATTTTCAGTGATTCCAAAAGTGTGCATATAAGATGGATTAAAAACCCATCGAGCAGGTATTGTTGAAAGAATCTTTGCTTGGTCAAACATAGAAAGTTTTCTTTTTTTTGCATTATTATCTAAATAAAAAAATTATGATGTTACAAAGACGCTGTCAACAAGATTATTGTATAACAGAAAATAAACCCAACCTTGTGTAAAACTGCTCGGCGAAAACTCAATTATACTGTAAGCTGGACCTTTTTTAGTAATGGTCATACCTAAATTGTAAATGGTGCCATCGCTCATTACATGTGGGTGCGATGTATGGCTTACGATGTTAACATAATCTGCAACGTTCACCTGCAATACGTATCTAAAAGTTAGTAGAATATCTTTTATTTATTAAATTGCTAATCTACTTGCTTATTTTATTAAAACTTATAGAACGTTGTTAGAAAGAAGCGATAGTAGAAATTACTTTATCTAAGGTTTCCAATGTTTTTGGGTCAATACGATGTATGACAGGGGATTCAGTGAACGTATAGTATTCGTCGCCAAACGGATAAACGGATATCATTGAATTATCTGATGAAGCCGGTCGAAAAACGGCTGCTATCCTGAAAGAACCATTCGCTCAAGTATCACGACTAAAATTTTCCATTGAATCGAAAGAAATAAATAATGTTTTTACCTGTTGAATATGCTCTGACAAGGATCTGGTACTGATTTTGTTCCGAATTCCGTGATAACAATTCTTTTTGCGGCATGGTTTTTTTTGTATACATCAGTTTGGACAAAACGACTTTGATATGTTACTTTACCATTTTTTATTTCAAATCTGCCAAAAGTTCAATGAAAAATGTAGAATGATTACCAATATTTGAAAATTATACGTGATTTTTCAATTGTTGATTATAATAATAGTGTAACATAACTATGCTAATAGTCAACCTTTTGAAACTACTTTCATATCCATTTATTCGTCGAAAAAAAATTGTTATCGAATATGAAACAAATAATAATTTATGATTAATATAAACAAAATTTTCATAAAACTAAATGAAAAGACATAGTAGGAGCTCATCAAATTCTATAAAATTTGTTTAGAAACCGGTTTGTCGGAAAATGTTATTACTCCATTTTTATTGAAAAGATACTTGGCAGTATTACCTGTGTAATAAGGCTGAACTGTCAAATAAATGATCGAATGTGTAATCGCCAACTTTAAGACTACCAGGTCCATTTCGCAAAAGTGAACCTTTTAACCAATCAGGAACATGTCCAGAAATCGTTCCAGAAATCGGAGTTATTACTTCATGTTCACATGACCGCATCCAAACTGATGCATCAAGATTCGGGTAATAATCAATGGGCGTTGTGTTAGAATTATTATCACGTGCATTATTGGATGATTTTATATCTTCATCTGTCTGGAATAAAAAAAATTCACTTATTATGACACTAGAAAAATTTAGTTTCATTGTTCAAATGATTATCGTTTAGTAGTAACTTTTATATTTTTTGTACGTAACACTGAATAAACTCACTTGGATATCTATTGATTTTGAAGCTTTCAATTTGGGACTATTTTTATCCAGCATACTTTCAATAACATTGAAATTTTTCGTACTGATATCATTACTGGAAAATGATCTCCGTAAAAAATTCATTTTCGTGTATTAAAATTTTTAATACTGTAAACAATTCGATTCAAATGTGGTATCTCCAATGTGATATTCTAACTCGAGAACCGTTCAAATTTATTGAATTTTCTTTCTCGTTTTAACCCGGAAGTTTAATTTCATGTGCGTGTAGTTTTATTAAAAAATATTTGACACTAATCTTCATCTGATACAACTTCTTCATCGAACTCGATATCTTCGTCTTGAAGTCTGTAGATTGAGGATAGTATTTGTCGTACGCGTTTGTGGGTAAAATCCATCATTCGTGCGGCACTTCCGAATGTCGGATACTGTCTGACTGGGTGACTCTTGACCTTAAAGAGCAGCTGACTCAAATCCGTTTAGAGTAACAATCGTTTCTCTGAAGCCTTACCAAGTTTCGACCACGTGGAATTGTTCAGGCTTCTAGTACGGACAACGAGCATCAATTGTATATATATAAATAACTGTAGAGGTCGTACACGTGACCGTGTAAAACGTGACAACTGACCACATACTTTTTCTATTTTCATTACCTTTTACTTTTACATTTTCCGACGAAAGTTAAATATACGTGTAGCACAACTTTGACCTTCAAAAAAAGTCGTAATTGCCAGAAAGACTAGTTTTGGAAAAGAAGTGGTATATTCGGCACATTTCATTGAGATAGTTTTTAAAGTTTCAAAAAAACAAAATTACAGAAGTTCACATTAATTTTCTGTGATCTCTACGGGGATACTGCCGAAAGCTCGAAAGCTCGAACCGACCGGGACGTCGAAAATTAGAACCGAATTAGAACTAGCTATTACCGAAGTAAAATGAGTTTTTTAAAAAGACTATAGTCAATATAGTGAAATACAATTTATTCACTATATATTTTTGTTAAATATATGACAAAACTAATCGATGAAGAAACCAGATTGGATTTTTTTGTCAATATATAACATGTTCAATCTTTCTAATAAAGTGAAATAATGAATATCTATGTTACCGACGACTTGTATTTCATTAAGCTTGTTTCGTAAGTGCATCATCTTTACAGAAGACTGCGCCACTTGTCATTCGAAATTATTCAAAAGACTTCAAGATACGATAATATTTTATTAATTTACACTGAAAATTTTCCATTTTAGCCACCACATTTATATTATAAAAAACAATGACAATTATAATTTTGATCTTTACAAAATTATCTACACAAAATGACAAATTATTTTCAAAGCCTGTAAATAATTTCAAGAAATATATAAAATTAGAAATAAAGTAAGAGCTAAAGAGAAATAAAATTAGAGCTAAAGTAAATAAAATTTACACGATTACCCTAGATTCACAGCAAAGTGGTGCAGTGATCATGCAGTTTTGAGAAATGAACGTGACGAGGAAAATTTCGCAATATTCTCTTGCCGGGTCTAAAGTCTACGTGCTCCAGATAAAATTGACAGACACCAGACAACGCGTTGTTTGTACAACAACAAGTAGTTATTATTCTTAAATTCTTTTCAATTATAAGAATTTGATGTTGAAAAATCTATACCACTTACAATATTTATAATCGAAACAGAAACTTTGTAAGTCAGAAAACGTTACAAATAGTTGCAGTTAATAATTAGTTTCTTAGTCCCTTTTAGACAGTGATGGATATACACCTACAGTGTAAAACAGGATCATGAAAATAAATGGTATATAATTGATTAAATCAAAAGTGCAAATATAATATATTATTTATTAAAAATAAAATGAATAAATTAAGTCATGTATAATTACCGTTTTAACAAATGTCAAGGTCTTTCAAGCTGTGAATACATTTATACAAGATACTGTAGTGAGTATTTTCCATTTGCGTGGATTGTCTCTCAGAAATAATTAGTGGATAATGAAACACATTTTTTTAGAATTTCTAGGCATAGCGATTGATAAATTATTCCCAATCCTATAAATAATGTAAAACGGTATTTTTCAATTTCATATTGGTGTTTATTCGACTCAATGACTATATGGAACTCCAGAAACCCATATGTATGCCACACTATGTGTAAACAAAGAGGCAAAGCAATTTGGATAGTTTATCGTCAATTGACACAATGCAGGGACTCCAGCGCATCCACGCATCCATCAAATAAAGTAAACAAGCGTTAATAGCTATGAGCCATCTAATTGCATTAATAGCACTATTTACTGGGAAAATGATCAAAAACATCCCGACAAATTTTTCATTAACAGTAAAATTGAGTCAATTATTCTGGTTTTCAAGTGAGTTCATATTTTACCTACGTTTTCTATGTATACTCAATCAATATTATGAGGCAAAAAATTTCAAAATATCAACAAATATTAAATTATTGATAATTTTTTTTAAAACACGAGCTCACATTTAGTAAATAAAAAGTTTTATTAGAGTGACCAATTGTCAAAACTTTCACAGTAATTGTTAGTTCTGCGTTTATGACATTTAAATTTAATAAAAAAAAGAACTTATTGTTAATGAATATGGTTACGCATGATATGTCAACTCGCATGCATAATAAAATCATCAATAAAACAATCGATGACGCACCAAATATCACTTCGGCATACTTAAAAGCCTTCTGTTTCCAAGTTGAATTAAAAGAATCTTACGTAAATTGAACATTTTTCTCTGCGAGTATTTTTTTTTTAAATATTTTTTTGCAAAGACAATGCACACATATGAAGTATTCTCAGCATTAGTAATAATGAAAATACATGTGAAGTCCACGTATCGGTCGCGTGCTTACCGTGACAAAACGCATCGCACAGCATCACGGCCGTGTAATAAATAAAAACAAAAACGTAAAGTTTGTTGCTTATCTATCGAACCGTAGACGTCTCAGAACCAGTATCATTTTTTATTATCATTTTCATTTCCTATAAAGTGTTTTTCCCCCCGAAAACGCGTAAATTCAAGCTGATGAATGTGCGACGAGAAATTCCGCATGATCATGTCAACAAACAAAGCAGATGCGCATACGTTAGAGGATTCCATTTATCATATCGATTATTTTTTTGCATACCAAAGTTGAGTTCGTCATTGTAGGCTGAGGTTGTTTTCTCGAACGTCTTTGAGGCTCGTTAAAATGGCAACTGTGCGTAGATAATGTATTGTCGATTGCTGCAGAATATATAAAATTGTTTTAGCTTGCTGTTAATGTCATCGGTGCAACCGAGCACTAGATATCCTTGATCAATTTTCTCAGTCAAGCGAAACCACAAAGTATCTTTTCTCTTGCTTGCATATATATAGAGCGCATTGACTTGATGAGAGGATCAGATATTAAAACCATCGAATGCATAGTTAGTCCCTTGCATGTATACTTACAAATCAGATGCATTAAAAGTGCGTATTTTTAGAAACACGGCAATAATTAAATACTAAAATTCAGTTTTATGACACAAATTTGCTATTATTTATTTTTGTGTAAGATATTAGACGATTAATCCTATTCATATCAGTCTCAGCAATGAAAATATTATAAAAAGGTAACTATTTCAAGCTAAATATCTTTAACAATATCAAAAAATAAGCTGTTACATAAGGATAAGTTTAAGAAACTATTTATTAATAAATTTAAGTGCGCAAAAGGATTTAGATAAGTAATACATTAATGCATCGATAGATAAAGGAGAGTACTTTATTAGTTTAATAGATATTTTTAAATTAATGAAAGAATTGGTGTAACATACTTCAACTGTGACCATAAACAATGACTCCTATTAATAGAAGAAAAATGCACTTGTTTAACAAAGTGACGTATATACGTGCCAAAAGCAACGACCTTACATTTCAGACCAGTTTGCGCTAGTTAGCATTATTAATTTGCTTAGCAAACTAACTTTTTCATCTGATACATTTGATACAGCAGCATTTAATGTTACTTTATTTTAAATAACATACAAGGATGTAAAGTACTAAAGAGATATAAAGTTACATTGTTACACTTATATGAAATTTTTTTAGCAAAAAAAAAATATTCATGCATTTGTTAAATGTGTATCGAAAACAAAGACGTAAAAAATTATTACGCGGATCGATCTGCAAAGCTCAATTTTAATAAAACATTTATTATAATATATCAATTCTTTCTTACTCATTAGAGATAAACTTACGCAAACATTGATCAAGACTGCGGATATCATGTAAGATTACCAAGTCATATGGCTTGAGCTTAGATACATAGATACAGGTATGCAGTATACACAAATATACATCACATCACGTGCTGCTTGACACATGGACCCCATAGCTCACATCTTGCGTGAAAGGTGCATATCGCGTTGCAGCCTAATGCTGTGATTATTGCAGATATAACATCCTTTTATCACTAAATTAAATAATTACGATTAAAATTTAGCTTTGCTTGTACAATAAAAATACGGGTTTTTACGAATATCGGTCTTCAAAAATATTTTTAATTGAAGTAGATTGCGGCTTATCAGCGAACGAACCAAAGAATAATCTCAATATTGTACTTTATATAAGACGTTGTGAAAGTCTTTTCACCAAGAATTTTTTATTTTCGTTTTATTTATCGTCGACTTTCGATAATATCGAACACGTGGCATTCAAATGTTATTCAGATTTCGAAATTCTTCTAATATTCACTAAATAGCAGTCGCTTCAACTGAGGTTAAACGATTGCACAAGCTCAGATTTAAAATATTGGCTAATTATTCCGTCGGCAATAATGAATACTCGCAAACAACCGCGAGCTCTATCTTTCACGAATCCTGTTCGTGTAAAAGTGAGCTGTCAAGCCTCGACAAACAGTGTGTGTTCGAGAGATTAAATGTATACATATTTTGACGCTCTTTCGGAGATTTTCATTTTTTTATCTTAGTCGTCACGCGGTCCGTGACATAACATCGATCTTAACCTGCATTTGTACAAGTCACGTGTCATGTGATTAACGTTCAATAAAGCTTTTCTATATAATTGTATGTATACGCTCGTTCGTGGGCGTCTGCGTTAGATTACAATTTTCAAGGCGCCTCTATGTCTGCGCGAATCGACACTGAAGATCGCAGAATAGCAATACATCTTTACAAAGTGTTTTAATCATATTTTGAGTAATTAAACGGTTTTCTGTACTCCAATGACGTTACGAATAACATTGACACTGTCAACGCGACAATTTAGCGTTCATTGTTGTGAATATTTTGCATGGATCAAAAAGAAAATTGAGTACCCCAAGCGACTTGAAAAAGCAACATGTGTGCTGGTTTCAATATCGATAATTGCCAACCACAATTAAGTGATTAAAAAAGAAAACCGTAGAAACAACAACGCAATTTGTCTATAGCTGACTAACAATTTTCGAAAGTAAAACGTAAATATAAAATAATTACTTCGTTCAAATAACTATGTTTTTAGGAAATTTGGACGTTCGAGTAAGTTTAATCATAATATGTCACTGGGTTTTTACGATCGATCCTATGTAAAAATAGGATATAATATCCATTTCTTATCGCGCACTTGCAAAAAAAAAAAATAATAGAAAAATAAGACATTGCGAAGAGAAAATCGCTGACTATCAAAATACTGGACACGTATATTCCAAGTTTGAATTAAAAATTTTCTATTTCATCGCTTGATAAAGGGAAAAAATAATTTAAAAATAATTCACACAGTAATGTTTATAAATCAAATATTAGATAAAGCTCGAATGATGAGCTCCAAAGCAATTATTTTAAATAACGGCAACTTACTGTGGATTTCAATAATCCATTTTTTTACAAGATAGAAGAGAACTTGAAAATTGCTGTAATCTTACTTAATACTGGAATCTTCATCAGTTAAAAAATAATCGAATACTTTTACTAAAACTTGTGAAAATAATTACATTGATTTTTGTTCTAAAGACAGCAAATGTTGCATTGACGTTTTTACAGAATTTGAATTCCTATAAGTACTAAAAAGTTGCAATTTTTAAGTACTTTCTTTTTTTTTCTTGAATAACTTGAAAACCGTATACAATTTAAGTTTGAAAGTGCTATTTTTTAATTTCGCATTACCATGATTCGCCCCATCTATATGTATGTACCTCAACGAATATTTTACAATTGCAAATGTGATAATTGAGATGAGAAAATTGTGGTGATATGTAATTCTAGTAATTACTCCTACATTATTTTGTACTGTCGTGCAATGATCAAATTGTCAACTGTCATTTCTTACATCGAAATCATATGCGACAGGTGTTTTTTCAACAACAGATGTTTATTCGAATTTCTTTCTGCGCTCTGATTGCCTCAAAATACATACAGGACATTAATAAGATTATATATTATTTATCTTTAAATAATAAATTTGGGCAGGATATTGAATATACTGAATGTAGATCGAAAAAGCACAATAAATATGCCTCTAATCGAAATGTAAAAAGTCACGCGCTTATTTTTTTTTTCAGTGAAACAAGCAGCCGGCAGCCAGAGACGCAGAGAGCAACAGCATCGCATGACTATACATATTATTGCTGCACGTTCAGACAGACAGACACTGCACATATGTGTACACTCGCTATATAGCTGCTATCGAAAGAAGAAAAAAATACGTATATATATGTAGCGTCGAAGCACATGACTTTGCTTCGATAGTAAAGACTCGTGACTGTGGCCAGATAAGGGACACAGAACAAATAATACAATCGGCGTGCTTGTATATACTTTCAACGCTCTCAAAACTATCAAACGCCAGACGGTGGATCGTTGGTCAAGATGCCCAAGCACAGAAGCTACGAGACCTTTCCAAGTACCTCGGGATCCAGCTCCACCGAGTCGATCGTTAGGTGAGTATTACATATACATTCAAAGATTTTTTTTCTTTTCATGCGAGTGATGATCGATAAAACATTCGATCGATACATATGCGTACGAAGAATCGGTAACGCCTCCAAGCGACGCCACGTGAATCGACAAAGAACACAGAAAAGACCTCTTAGGAGAGGAAAAAAAAAACTATCTGATAAGATAATCTGTAGGTACAGACTGAGTGAATTGTCCGAGCGGTAGATGTGATAGCGAAGCGAAGAGTCGACAAGCACCTTATTATAACGTTGGCGAACTTCGCACGGAACCGCGCGCACGCGTTTTCCTCACCTCTCCATCTGATTAGATCGCTCATTCTTATCTGCTAAATGCAGATAAGGCTTGAAAATAAAAAAAAATGCGTTATTTGTCCATCGCCATGTGACAGGATATTTGCGTATAATGCGTACGAATTTTTGAGTCATTTGCTTTTGTTTGCACGCGCTTTGACATGCTCGTTAATAGCTTTGCACTTGGATCAGACGACAGATTTTGTGATATGATTTCTTTTTTATTTTTTTCTTTCTTCGAGTCACATGCTTTTGTCGAGCCTTGTTCTGGATAAATTATCATATTGTATACACTGGCGGCGAGAGAGGCAAACTTTTTATCAATGAGTATAAGTCATCGAGATGAATTAAAGTGATATGTGCAATTGATACTTCATGTTAAATTTTTTTTATTGGTACACTTAAAACAAAAGAAAGATCGACTTTTTATATTTCGGGTATCTTGACAGGTAATCTATTAAACAGGGACTTGAAATTGAAAAAAAAACGCATTTGAAGTTAACAAATGAACCGATTTCGCAATAAATTGTTCAAAAATAAATAGAGGAAAATATACCTGAACAGACTATATCATTTCTGAAATCGAATATTCTTATATAAAACACGAGAGAAATAAAAAGTATGAATGCAGTCTCTATACTGCACAGAATTTGTGTTAAAAATAGAAATCCGATATGCAATTCAATGAGACCTCAATTTTTGTAAATAAAAATAATGGCCTATTTAATTTGATGATCATTTAAAAATAGAGAAATTATGAAAAATATTGTTGTAACATTCAAAAAGACTAGATTTAAATTCAAATGATGACGACTATTTCAAAATATCCTAGTAAAATCACGTACGTACGACCTTATAGTTTACAAGAAATTCTTTTCGAACTATAGACTAACGCGTCGATAAACCACCATAAAGATACACACTATCTTCTATTCAAATAAAGTTTTATCTGTTAAACCTCTGCACATTAATAGATATATGGACAATTCCGCTAAAAAAATGCCTTAATTCGGCAGCATTTTTCCAAATATTCAAACTGTGTGCCCTCTCTCAATTTTACGAGTTCATGGTTATACGAGGCGTGAAAAGATTCATAATGCTCTGGCCCATCATCTGCTTTCTCATGACACCCATTTTTTGCCTGTGGAGGTGTTAAAATCACGTGAAAACTCTAACATCGATAAAAATACAAATGTGATTTTTTGTGGTTTCTTATACATAGTTTTTTTTAAATTTAATAAGAAACAAAAAATGATAACGTTAATCTAACTTCACAATCGAATTCTACGACTCAAAATACGTCGGAAACCAAATTTTTTTTTTCTAGTTGAAATCCCGACTCGTGCTGAACTTTGAGGACACGCAAATTTTATTAAACGTGTCAGATTTGCGGTTTCATTAGTTTTTATGCACAGTTATACTTTAGAAAGCTCTAGCAGGGTCGCAATTACGAGCAACAAAAAAAAATAGTTTCTCGCATATTTTGAACCGTAGAATTCGATTTTGAAGTCAGATTAACCCTATAATTTTCCGTGTTCTATTAAATTCCAAGATACCATGAAAAATTACTTTTTTTTTCGATTATATTCAGAGCTTCTACGAGCAAAAAAAGAGGTTTCACGAGCATTTATCATGACGGGCACGAGATTTTTTCGATTCTACACATCAAATACTATGTAAAAATGGTTCGAGCAACATCCGCGCCAAATTAATTCAGTCTTTTGTGGAATTGTCAATGGAAAAATTTCGAATATCCAAGACGGAACATCCTCAAAACTAAAAAAAAAAAAATAGAAAGACCACCTAAAAAAATTTGGCACGTGGCCGGCACGAAAAACCAGTTCTCCCGGTATAATATTGTAATATATGGTGAATCGATCGCCGCACGTGAGGATCTGATCGTAATAATAACATCACGCGCGCGCGGGCGGCCGATCATTCGCCTCTCTCTCTCTCTCTCATTACATCACAAAGATATAAACACGCATTGGCTGCAGCATTTCGTTTGTACGCTACCACGCGCGCTTCTTCGTTTTTCCCCACCCTGCCTCAAAACGAAAAAAAAACAGTCTAGCAGCCGCGAGCGAGCGAGTACGCTCGCCAGTTAAAATATCGTCGCTTCAGTATATAAAAGCTTTTCGACTTCGCCAGTCAGCGCAAGTTGATGTATCGCAGTCGTTAACCGAGCGAGCGAGCGAGCGAGCCCGCCGCGCGAAGCGCGCTAACGCGATAATAACATAAACGCAATACTACGCCAAAGGATCTATATATACATATAAGACAGATAATAAGAGGAGCGTGTCCATGGACCCGAGAAATCGGCGGAAATATAGCGAGTGCAGCACATCAGTGACGACTAAGACGACAATAATTAGTTAATGTGCCATTAATTATTATCGGTACACACGCACCGTAGGTCGTGTATATACGAAAATTGTGATAACTGTACTAGACTGTGATACCATTTATATTTTTTACTTCGCTTTCAATGCTGTGAGATACGACTATATATTATATACGAGCGCGCTAACATGGCTGAGTGAGTATATTATACGCTGCACATTTTAATTATACATCGTTATCAATCATTTTTGCTAGATATATATGTCGGGCTTGCGTTTTGACGTTTTTAACTCGCAATTATTTTTCGCGGCAATTAAAATCGTGGGCTTTTTCTCTCTTTCGTCTAGTTTCAAAATTAAACTGATATGCTCTAGATTTCAAAAATAACTGCTTTCGAAATATCGACGATGCGCGCTGCCGACGACAATGATACAGAGGTCTTATGGGTGTTTTCGCGTGGAAACTTTTTGACGAGAGAATTAGACGAGAACGCATTTTGAAATCGTAGATCTGTGACGAGGGATGAGTTTAATGGCATATGTATATTTCGAGTGCATCAGCACGCATGATATACAGCACACTTGTTTTGAAACCAAAAAATATATATATATAATTGAAGGTCGATGCACTACGGCCAGCCAATTTCCGCGTGAGCGAGTCAATATGTTATTGCGTCAGGTTCAACGAGCATGCGTTAACCAACTTGAAAAATGAATATTACAAAAAACAAATGAAGATGCTCAAAACAACATTCCATAAGTCTTTGTGTGTGTTTCGGCTTTTTCCGCGCGCAAAAAAAAAAACCAAACGTTCAATTTAACTCGTTCTTCCACGACAAAAAAAAAACGTGCGTGGTATGCAAATGAAAAGCCAAAATCGAGTGCTAATGTGACTAAATTTACCGTCGAACATTCGAGCGAGGAGATCACGCGACATGAAGAATTAATTTTTTTTTTTTTTTTCAAACACGGAAACCGAGTGAGCGCGAGTTTCGTGCACGTTTCGTACGTAAAGAGCGCGGCGGCGCGAATGAATCATGTCCCCAACTAACCGAGATACTGTAATCGTCTACGGCACCCTGAACGAGGCAGCCAACGTCCACGGGATCGCCGGCACGTAAACGAGTGTGCCACGCGAATTTTTGCTTGTTTGTAACGTTCGTCGTTTTTTTTTCTCTCTCTCTTTCCGCGTGCCGCGATAAAAAAATCCATTGCTCAACTTGCCCAGACATGGAAAACTTTTCGACTTTTTCCGTATCACTTCGCAACATCCAACCTGCTTCGATTTACATGTCGAAGGAACGAGATTTATGATATTAAAATTAAAAAAAAAACGTCAGATCTCAATGAAAACACGAACGTTTGTGGAGCGGCTATTTTGTTATCTTTCGAAAAATGTGCTTTTTATTAAAATTGTTATAAATTGATAAGTAGTTGACATTGATGTTTACACTTTCCAAGCTATCGCTTACGAGGAAAAATTTTTTACCGTGCGCGACAAATAAAATTTTAACATGTTCTTGTGATAATTGGGTTAATTATTTTATCGAAAATATGATTCGTTTGAACAAAAACTTCTCGATAATGCACAGAGAATAAACAACTTTCAAAGAGAATTCCCGATGTGCAAAAAAAAAACACGCTATTGCGTTAAAAAAACAGATATGAACTTTGAAATGTAAATGTTACTGTTGTTGACAAAAAAAAAGTGAATGCGCAGAAGTAATTGTTTTGGTCGACTGTGAGTACGTATTCAGGTAAAGCTCGACTTATACTTGTTTCTCACATCTTCTGATTGAAGTGTTTTTTCGGAATTTAAAGCGCTTTATTATTGAAAATAAGGAAAACAATGGGATACTTCAAATCATCCTGTTGTTTGAACAAAAACAAAAGAGCACTTTGAGTCCGAAGGCGATTATTGTCATAAAAAAATGAATATTTTTATGATAACGCATGTGCGGATGAGCGTAGAAAAAATAAAAATTACTCTATTATCGCTTTTATTATTCGCAAGACTTGTTTTACACACTCACCATTTGTCTCTTTTTTTCTGTCAAGCGTTGAAAAGTGTATCAGCGAATGCAAGTCGCGTTATTACTTACGTTTATTACCTGGTGCGACAAAGATAACGTTTATATATCTATTTGCAACTCATGATGCAATTAGCCTATTAATATTCCTTTCCTGATGAACGTCGCGAGTGAATGATTGACGTATGATCTGCGTTTCAAATGCTAACTCGCATTTGCAATTAGGCTTTATTCGTTTCGAATGTAGATCAAATATGGATTGAACAATCGAAATAATTTTCAGAATTTCAAATACGTGTATCATTCAACAGTTTTTCCAATTAAGTCGTTAGTACAATATTACGGAACATTAATACGGATGTCACGTGTTCCAAGATGACTTGTTATCAATATAGTAAAATATCGCCATCCCACTCAATGACCGTGAAAAATATCCCTAATCGCACGTTATATAAGTATAATTTGAACGAAAGAAATATATCTCGGCCATACGAAATGTTAGGGAAGAAAAATTAGAAATGTCATTCATTATATAATAGCACTTTCGTAGCCAATGTTCTACAATCATCCTAATAACTATATAGGTATCAATTCATCGAACTTAAAAAAATTGAACTAACTGTGTAGATGCTTCGGGTTAAAAAAGATCACTTTATTTTCTCTATCACCATTAAACTCAACGAGCGCAGAGCATTCAGTCTATAAATTGAAACTTTTCCAATGCTAAAAAAAGACTGAGGATGAAATTTATAAACTTTTCAATCAAAACATTATTATCGAGATCTACTATTAAAATTGTCATTTCATTCGCTCGTAACTGCTCTTTCTCTTGACTTATCTTGACATTTATATGGTTACATGTATAAAATTAGAAATCTAATTTAAGCTCGCATTTAAAAATTATACTTCACGTGCGTGCTGTCGTGGCGGGACTTTTCAAAAAATGATGATTTTCGCTATACACCAAATCTTTGTTTCGAATGATTCAGCTTTTGCACTGCTAAAAATTTTCATGAATACACAATTTTCTTTGTCCGAATCTTGAAGGAAAACGTGCGTTCTTTGAGCGTGCAGTGCTTTCTTTCGCGTTAAAACAATGGAATGGATTCAATTAATTAGTTTTTCTTTCATAATTAAAATTTTTTACTTATGATAGAATAACTATGTATGTATTTTACTGATTTTTTTCACTACGAACCATATCAAAAGTCCTTGTCGATAAAGTAATTAGTTAATGAAACAAAACCAAACATCCTACAACTCTTTGTTTGATTATCTCAATCAGCAGAAATAATAAGCGTATTCCAAATATTAAATTAATTAAGCTACCGGAAAGCTCGAGATCCGCCTATAATCGTTAATAATTGTTTGCTTCGCGAAACTGCAAATTGGCTAAACTAGAACAGTCATGATATGGTTGAATGCGTTTCTGTAAATGAAGTAAAGCAAAATATTTCCATGAGTTTCCTTTTATCAAAAATTTTAATTTAACATATACATTCAATCATCAACATTTAGTAGTTGGCTTATACAACAATTAATTCGTCGAATGTTTTGCTATAGATTATAAAAATCAGTACTGTTTACAAGGCGATATTTACTTCGTAAATGTCTTTGTACAAAAGATAGTCATTTTTTGATAAACTCGAAAATCCATTAACATGCGATACACTTTAGATGATGGATGGTTATCAGTGTCTTCACAGCATTTAATTTACAAATATTTGCATGAAAAATTGTTGGCAACACATTACAAGTAGCTCAATTAGGCAGAATACGAATTAATTACAGTGTATTTCCGACAGTGAATTATTACGACCTTGAACCTCTCACATTGCATTCATTCGAATAAAAACTATTTTACCGTAGCAGAAAAAAAAAACAGATGACAAACAAAAATTTTGCAATTTTAATTCTCAATTTAATCGAAAGAAGTAAACAATTTTGTTATTCGCGTCGTCTTGTATAATTCACTCACGTGAATTCTCGTGACTTTCAGCGATAAGACAAGAATTTTGTAAGTTATTACTGCAAAAAAAAAAAAACCGACTACGTGCATTTTTTTTTACTTCAGACTCGCACAATTTTACGACAGACGCGGCTTTCGAACTGCAATCGTAATTTTCTTTTTTACGCGGTAGCGCAAACCGTTTCCCGTAAATATTTACGAAAATGTAAAACTGCCGCGTCACAGCCGCTTCGCAGCTGATTGATTATGCGATTCTTTGTTGCAGGAAACATTCGGTGGTGCTGAGTGCTGAGAAAGCGGCACTGGTCGATCAAAACTTCAATGCCACGTTAAAACCGATGAAAAATGGCGTTGAAAAAAGTCAACTCGTACTGAAACCAAGGAAAGGTAGTCCGATAAGGCAAATCGTAGCTGCTTTGGTGGCACAATTAGGAACCATCAACACCGGGATGGTTTTTGGCTTTTCTGCCATTGCAATTTCGCAAATGAAAGAGACAGATACAACCTTGAAAATTAACTTAACCGAGGAATCATGGATCGGTGAGTATAAAATTCAAATCGCCAATTTTCCTATGAAAAAAAAAACAAAGGTAATGAGAACAAATATTTTGTCAATTTTCAGCAAGTATGTCAGCAATCGGTACACCCATCGGTTGCCTCCTATCCGGTTACCTGATGGACAGGCTTGGTCGAAAACTATCCCTCATAGTCACCGAAATCCCAGCTCTATTGGGCTGGGTGTTGATATTCTACGCGTCGGAGGTGCGGCTGATTTACGCCGGTCGATTTTTCACGGGTCTCGGCTCTGGAATGGTCGGTGCCCCGGCGAGGGTCTACACCAGCGAAGTGACTCAACCCCATTTGCGCGGCATGCTCACCGCAATATCGAGCATAGGTGTGAGCACCGGTGTTCTCATCGAGTACGCTCTTGGTGCCGTACTTCATTGGCACATTTGCGCCGGTATCAGCGCCATCATACCCGCGGCCGCTTTGATATTGATGTTTCTGTTTCCCGAGTCGCCGTCGTATCTCATCTCGGTGAACAAACCCGAGGAGGCGAAGGAATCGCTGCAAAAATTCCGCAGCACTTCGTACGACCTGAACGAGGAAATGGATACGCTGATCAATTTCTCCAATAAAAATAACATCAAGAGGTTGACCGGTTTGCGAGAAATTATCGCAGCCATACTTCAACCAAACGCGCTTAAGCCTTTCTTACTGCTGTTTCTCTATTTCCTCATCTATCAGTGGACCGGAACGAACGCCGTCACTTTTTACGCAGTGGACATCGTGAAAGATTCCGGAATAACTCTGAACAAGTACTTGGTAACCGTCGTTTTGGGCGTCGTTAGATTAGCCTCGACGGTTACAGCTTGCATTGCTTGTCGAAAGTACGGAAGACGACCGATGACCATGATATCGTCCCTTGGCTGTGGAATATTCATGCTCGGACTTGGTGTTTACATATACGCGAAGGACTATTTATTTGAACACGTTGGCAATTGGGTTCAATGGATTCCAGTCATTTGCATCATGGGATACACCGTCCACTGTACTCTAGGATTCTTAGTCATTCCTTGGGTTATGATCGGAGAAATTTATCCAGTTCAAGTTCGTGGTATCGTCGGAGGATTGACAACAATGTGCGCTCACAGCTTCATATTCTCAGTTGTGAAAACTTATCCGATGCTCACCGTGGCTATCAATCAGTATGGAACTTTTATTCTTTACGGCTGGATTTCACTGCTCGGAACGATATACTTCTACTTGTGCTTGCCGGAGACGAAAAACAAAACACTGCAGGAGATCGAGGATTACTTTTCCGGAAGGAACGACTGTCTGGAGACGGGAATATCGAAGATCAAGTCGAGGTTCGCTTCGGCGAGAAAGGGTCAGACGCTACCTACGTGATTGTAAATGGAAAACTCTCGAATTATATAGTGATATATTTTTTTGTAAAATATTGTTGAAGCAAATGTTAGTCTGAGATAATGTAAATATATACATTTAGCGTGTAACTGAAAGTTTTGTCGAAAAAGCTTGTGGTAGTTTTAGCCGAAAACTAACGTGAAAGTTATATTTTCGTTAGCTTGCAAGTTCATCGTTTCTAGCAAAAGTTTTTTTAGACCTTGTTATTATTTATATGCTGTTTTTGCGCTACGTAATCGAAACTAAATATTTGTAGACGAGTCGTATGTTCTACTTCAATAAGTTCCTCTGACTTCACAGTAAACGTACTTTTTTTTTTAAATATTCTCGATTTGTTTTTTAAAGATAAGTTACGTTAAGGTGCCAGCCATATCATTCATTTTTGTAATAGTATTGAAATAATTGTGAATACATCAACGTGAAAAATATATTTTTCAACTATATTACCATTTGCAAAAGTATGACCTGTATGATATATGCTAAACATCTTCACGCATAAACATTGTTTCACGAAATATAGCGCAACTCATTTAAGTATAAAAATAATAAATGAATGTAAATAGTAAATATTAAGTCGTAATCGAAGCGCATGTTACTTATTTTTGTATCATCTGATATACGAAGTAAAATATTTGATATTTTTCAAATTATACATATTTGTGTTTTCATTATTTTCGCGTGTCCGATTTCTTTTTGAATTATTTATTCAAAATCTATGAAATTGACCTTGTTTTCTACTTGAAGCTTGTGTCAATCGTAAAAACCGTTTTTTTTTATCAAAGGCTGAAAGCAATTCTTAGATTATATAAGAATCGGTATGACGGATGCTACTTCTATGAACAAATCAACATCAATTTTAGAAAAGCGTTTGCACTAACTGCGTTGATTCGCAGTTTCTGCATCACAAAACTGTTACTAAAAGCATTCGTTGAGACCTATTAAGATCGACGTAAGTAACGTTCCAACTAAATATAGGATTTATACTGAAATTGAATGACCGCTACGTCTGGAATTTTATTGATAGATGCAGTTGAACGCAATAACTGTTTTTTTAATCGAAAATAGCTCTTAATCAAAATTCTATTTTAAAAATAGTATTTTCATGAACATTAGTATATTAATTGAACATTGGCAACTCTCAAACAAAGATAAAAATTAAAAGAATCGACGTTACTAATTTTTGGATAAATACTATATATTAAAAAAAAAATATTTTAAAGATTCTATCGACAAGTGTGGATTAATGTTTCTCTCAACAGATGTTTCATGCAGAAAAAACTAATAGTAAAAGATTTAATAGATAAAATAAACATTGCACACAAAACATTGAAGTAAAAAAGGTACATTACTTTTCAAATTACATAGAAACTGGTTATCTATGTCATAACAAAATAGTTTGAAAAAAGAACACTAAATTTTCAGAAATTTGAATTTATTGCTGTAGTTAGAACTAGCTTAACTTTCTTGATGTACTATTCATTGTTAAGTCTTTTTCAAGTAAAATAAATTGTGTCATTAGGTTGAATGTAGTAGTAAACTAATTGTCTTATAACTGTACAAATATTTTTTATTCTATTAAAAAGAATTTCCAATGTATAATGGAACAATTTTTGTAACTCAAGCATCAACCTTTAACCTGTATGTACGCCTCCTCTTTCTTGCTGCTTCTAAGTCCTCACGCTGTTTAATGAACTGTTTTATCAAAGCTTCTGAAGCATGCCATCCATACCATTTAGTCGGCAACCTTTCTCTGGTAAGAAGATGCAGTCGCTCAGCCACATATTTTTTTGGGTCAAACTCTTCAGCTTCTCGTTGCATTGCTTGAAGCTCTGCATGAAATATTTTATCTTTCTTTATCTTCTTCCTCAGTTCGTGTTTTCTGATTACAAATTTCATTCTTTTCAAAAATTTCCTCCTCTTGTGTTTCTTCATCTTCTTTCTCCTTATTACTATCATTCTTTCAGCTTTTTTTTCAACGATGTTGTTTATCGTAGGTGCCTCAATCACTGTACTTGGTGCTATATCGCTTTTTTCAATAATATTTTTGACAGGTTCATCAATTTGAAAAATTGGAATCATTGGAAACTCTATGATTTTACGTAATGGCAGTTCGTTTTTAGTTATATCAAAGTTCAGACTAACAGATCTTGGTGAAAATATAACATGATTATGAGTTACTTTTTGATGTGATTTCTCTATTTGTAGTGAACTGAGTAAGCTTGGAACAGCTTTAACAGACGACTCTGTGTGTGTCGTGATGAAACGTACGGGAAAATCATCTGTAAAACAATGAAAACAAACATTTTATCTCAAATTATATCGCATTTACATGCAGTTATGGAATTATTTTCCAATAAACGAAAGTGTAGCGAGGTTATGTTAATTATACGGTAACCACGATGCTATTATAAAATAATAAGATATAGCAATAAATTACTGAATCTTATAAGCTCTTACCTTTCTTAAAAATATTAAGCCGCCGAAAGGCTTTGGATAATGCACAAACTGCCATATTTATTACAAAAACACTAAGTTCGCAGTGCTCACGGAAACAACATGTCGTGATATTTGTCGTCTGCTAGCAGCACCTCGCAGCGTCGCAGCGGCGAGAGCAATAGAGCACTCGCGGGAGAGACTGCTATGCGGCACATCTAGTATCCATGATTCTCGTGTTTTTTAGTACAAAAATGATGCCACCTCATTAGTTTCAAAACTCCGACAGACGAGACAGATGTCTTGATTCGCGTTCAACGTTTTATTTATTTATTTGTTGTTGTTTTGTGTTCGTCCCATCACCCCAGTAACTTGGCTTAGATGAAATTAATAGTATTATTATTCAATTTTTGATATTTTACTGAATATCAGTCAAGGTAAATTCCGTTGAGCATTAAAGTTAGAAACCAGTTATTTTTTACCGTTATAACAACAAAAATTCGTGCCGCGCGAGCATTATAAATATCACTTTTGAATTTCTCATTTCAGTTTGCTTCCACACACGTAATAAGATGACAAAAGTGATACTCTTGCTGTGTTTTCAAATAATTATTGGCACTTTATTGCCTGGATTATTCGCAGAAGACTGTTTTAATGACAGTAACAAATTCTATTGTCATTTAAATTTAAAAACACCATATAGATTTGTTGCTAATTACAATGACTCTCAGCTTCATTATTCAGGTAAAATTAAAAAAAATTATATCATTTTCTATGCTCTGCAGAAAATATAATACACATTGACATATAAAGTTGGTACATGAATTTACAATTGAACTTGTAGGATGCACAGAAAAAAAAATTTGGATGATGATACGTCATGGTAGTAGATTTCCTAGCAAGAAACATATAAAAAAAATGAAAAAGATACTACCTGAACTGCAGGATAAGATCATTGAGAATTTCAACAAAAACAATTCACAGTTATCGGCTGACACAGTTGAAAGATTGACCAATTGGAGAAGGTCTTTCAGCAAAAATGACGACAGTAACTTAGTTCTTGAAGGAGAACATGAACTCACTGATCTGGCAGAGAGAATGCAAGTGAGATTCCCAAAGCTCTTACCAGAAGATTATAGC
Organism: Galeopsomyia nigrocyanea; assembly: GCA_035047105.1. Classification (NCBI taxonomy): domain Eukaryota; kingdom Metazoa; phylum Arthropoda; class Insecta; order Hymenoptera; family Eulophidae; genus Galeopsomyia; species Galeopsomyia nigrocyanea. The sequence continues at coordinate 11,134 of JAWWMK010052469.1, read as the reverse complement.
AGAGATGTATATAAGGTGAAATTATATAGGTTTAATAAAAATCTGTTTACAAAACTACAAGTTACACTTAATTAGAAAAGAATATATGATTTGAAAACAGTTCAAGTACACTGACACTCAACGAGCAGAAAAGAGTGCAAAATCTTTTGCTCTTGGACTGTTCGGACAAAATCAGAGTAAAAGCATTCTATTTCCAGAGCCTGAAAAAAAAGATCCTATATTGAGGGTAATTGAAATATCTTTCTTTTGTTTGTAATTTACATTAAAAAAAAATAAATTATGAATATAATTTGCAGTTCTATAAGGCCTGTGACCGTTGGAAAGTTGAAGTTGACAAAAATCCTGAAACATATAAGGAAAAAAACTCTCTGATTCAGAGCCAAGTTTTGGGGAAAGTTTTGGATGATGTTTCCAAACGCGTTGGATTCAAAGTTGATTATGGTAATATATTGAGAAACTAAAGTAGACTCATTTTTATTTTTATCTAAGATATAATATTTCATCTAATTCACAGACCAAGTCAACTACGTATACATGATTTGTGCATTTGAAACAGCATGGAATGCAACGAAAAAGTCACCGTGGTGTGAATTACTTTCACTGGATGATGTAAAGGTAAACAATTCTGTTTTAAGAATGTAATACTTAATAGTAATACTTAATATTCAAATTTTTATTTTTCTCAGGTATTAGAATACGTTGAAGATTTAGAACTCTATTGGGTCGATGGGTACGGTCACGAATTAACTTACAAACAGGCATGTCCAGCTCTTAGAGATATGTTTTCATTTTTTGAGTAAGTTATTTATAACAGTTTTTATAGAAAAATGATTTTCTTTTAATTGTATAATCCACAAAATTTTGGAAAGATGTACTAAGTCATAATATTTTTTAGGTCATCTGAAAAAGCTTTAACGACAGCATATTTTACTCATTCTGGTACAATACTGAAGCTATTGTCAATTCTTGGAGTAGCGAAAGATGATAAACCTCTGACTGCTGAATCATATTCTTCACATTTGAACTCAAGAAAATGGAAATCAAGTCTCATTGATGCTTTTGCTAGTAACATAGCTTTAGTTTTATACGAGTAAGTTCATTATTAATATTCATATCCCATGAAAAATTGTTTAACATTAAAGCATTCTTTGAATTTCAACAGCTGCAAAGAGCAAGGACCCAGTGTCCTTTTGTTACACCAAGAACGTGAAGTTCAGATACCCGGTTGCCCATCAAAATCGTTGTGTCCGCTATCAAAAATGAAAGATATCTTCCCTGATACTGAACAAGAATGTCAATTTGATGCTCTATGTGCAATCTAAATGTAGAATTTATGAAAATTGACTGCGTACATTATTTAGTTAAGTTTTAATATTTTTGACAATAACTCATAACACGGGTAATAGGAACGATACTAATCAATGGTATATTTATATTTTATTTATTTTTTGACAAATTTAAAAGAAATGGATTCACATCGTGTTTTGTGAATATATATTTATTCAATAAATTATTGTTGTAACAAAATGAAATTATTGTTTATTTCATTTAAATTGAATAGCACCACTATACCCATGCTTTTAAAAAAATTAGATTCCAAAAAATCATTAAAAACAAAGAATCATGCAATGAACACCCAACTAAAATAGGAAACACACGCTCTACATACTCGCCATCTATCATACAAAGCTCGCTCGTCAAGTATATACTTGAAAGCTCGGCAACGTGTCAGAGAGAAACTGAAGAACCCACTACATATACTCTTTAGAACGGCGACAAGTGAAGCAGCTCGGAGGCGGCGGCAGCTATAGGAACATCATCCATCCGTCGGCGATGATGCGTACAGGTAATAAGCCTCTACATATAGCGCTGGTACAGTTTCCGCGATAAAACCACCATTCCCCTGGTGTATACGTGCGCCAGCTGGCAGCTTCAATATCGCTTTTCAGACCTCAGACCCCTCCTACACGTCAGGATTTTGCGGTTTATACTTACACAAGTGCGACCGGATGAAATTTCACCAGCCCTTTCAGAACACGTGCTTTCGAGACTTTATTTTTTCGGTCAGACGGGAATTTTAATTTAGGAGAGTTGAATGTACACGAATGCAGATTTTTGTGGCTAGAATATTTATATGAAAATTGATCGAATATTTATTTTGAATTAATGTTTATAAATAAATCTTTTGATACTATTAAAAGTAGTAGTCGAAGTAAATATTTCGTCAGACATATCGAATGTTTCATAAAACGTTACGTTTTAAAATAACACGACTACATTTAAATACCCTCACGTGTAAAGTCATATCACATTTCAGTGAAAAGGATCACGAAGAGTGCAAAAAAAAAAAAAAAAAAAAAAAAATTGGTGGAAAACGAGACGTGAATATAACTCGCATGGGGTTTTGAAAGTTTCACGCGGCTCTTGAATAGACATTGAAACATAATACTTTACTCCCTCGCCATTTATACACCAACCTCTCGATATCGGAGTTATATAGCTGAATACGATCGCTTTAGCAACTCCCGCAGCAGAGAAAAGACGCAGCAGAAATTTTTGATTTTTCCATCATGATCGCGACAGACAATCCCTTGGCACACGAATAAAAAAAAGAGAATATATATCCGTCGATGCATTGTCTCGCACTTCTAGGGCAACTCGAGCCAAAAGACATAAACCAAGCATACACGCATTTACGAGGTATCGTGTCCTTTTTAGTATAACTCGTAAACCCACTCGTACGCACGTTGAAGAAAATTATACGGAGATCGCAATAAGAGACACAGAAAAAATAAAAAAGAAAAGAAGAACACATCGAGAGATGTGCGAGTTATGCGCTGGTAGGTCATAAATCGCAGACGACGGCGAGCGACTACTACATACGTCCGGGGGGGTCGTGATTTTAACGCCGCGCAGCGAAACGAGGACGACAAGCGAAGTTTTGGCCGAAAAAGAAATTGGGTCGAGCAGATAAATCAGTACGGCTCGCCGCACCGACGAAACAAAAAAAAAAAAGAAAAAAGAGTTACAATATATCCTGTTGCCATCGTTAATATTGTTATGCTTAAAGTCTTTCTTTTTTTTTGCGACTCTAGCGGCTTCTTTTAATTAAGCGTCGACGCGCGGGCTGCGTTGCGGTTCGGGCTAATTTAGCTCGGTGCAGCTTCGCCAAAGCAAATAATTATCCTTCGCAGAGCGCAGAACGTGAGCCCGAGGATATACGTATATTCTTCGAAGCTTCAGTGCAGCCGCGGAGCTTGTTGTTTATATGAGTATATAATTCGATTGACTGCCGAAAGATATTTCCGATGGTATATATAATTCAGTGGAGATTTAATCGTTTGGAGCGACTGGACTAATAAACAAGCGGTTGTGGAGAAACTTTGCTGTACAGTTTCTTAATAAATTTATTTTTCGAGGACAGCTTATTATCGTCAAAGACGATTAATTAGTATCGTCAACTCTTATTGTTATATGGAATGGATCGTTAGAACTTTGAATATTTCGTTGCCTAATTACGTAAAAACCGATGAATGTTGTTAGCGAAATAAAAGCGTGCGTATGAGTCAGTTGGCTTTTTGCACGGTTCGTGTTCGGTCGTAGTTTTGTAACATATTTGAATAAATTGGATTTTTATGCCTTCGAGGCTTTTTTCCCCAAATTTCGTGTTTGTTTTTCTTTGTGTTTCATCTCGACTCCCTTCGCGAATCTATCAATCACTTAATTTTATACAATTGGCGTGCTATAGTAAATCAAAATGATTTATGAAAAAGTAATCTAGTTAATTATGTAGAAAGAAATTCGACGTAAAATATGTCGTCTCAGCAGTTATCTACTCGAGAAACATTATTCGCTTACTTCCAGGTTCTTAACAGAGATCTCGTTCAATTATTCATGATCTCAATGAACCGTACATACGTATAGTAGTCCTAAGAAGGCATAAATCTTCTCTACCAGTTAAATCCGTTGATTGTGTGTCCCTCTCGAATGAATAATAATTCACTCACTAATCAATGAAGAGAGAAGAGCTTTAAAACAAAATCATGAAATTCCTCGACATCGCCAAAGTAGTGATCGTTAAATTGTAATAGTGCGTAGGTATATCTATCAAAGCTGTAAGCTTTCTTCATTGAAAAATCGCTCATAAAAGCTGTAGGTAATAACACCCACCCACAGACGCATATATACGCACGCACGGAACGTTCGAGTTTAAAAAAAAAAAAGATGAAGCGCGAGAAGCTTGGAAGAACGATAAAAATTCACGGCAAAGTAAACTCGCGGCGTGGCATTTCATACATACAGCATCTCATTTGAATTTTCGGAATATTTGCCTCGATGCACTTATACATATATTCGCGCCCCTCCGGTATGACGTTATATATATATGCAACTCTGGGGGTTCCTGTCCTTTTTTACTTGCATGCGCGTCTGGTTGCTGACATACTCGCCGCGCTCTCTTCTCGCCTTTCGGTGAGATTTCCTCGTGTTCCTTCTTTCTCTCTCTGGAAGATATGGAGTTCCGAGTGGAATTTTAATGGAGCAGTTGAGTGAAAAATCATTTATGTCGCCGTACGTGCTCGTGTCGCGCATGGCTGGTCGGCTGCGGTATATTCCATTTTATTTCCACGCGAGGGTTGTGATTTATTCTTAATGCTTGGCATTTAAATACTAAGCACTGGTTTATCAAACATTCAACTTTTGGTCTATGAAAAATAAAAAATCGGTTTCTAGAGGAGTATTGTAAAGATTTTTATGTGAATTTTGCATCTACTGCGAATAAATGCAGTCGAATGGAAAGATCATCAAAGTATTGAAATATTCCATACTACGATCGCACGTAGCGTTAAAAAAGTAACCGCAGCGTTATCAATTTCCGCTTCATTCATTCCCGCGAGTAGAACAACAACAAAAAAGCCAATAAATTCCTTATAATTAAAACCCAATCGATCCTCGAATTTCCATACTCGATGTGTATAACGAGCACACAACTGATATCGCGATGCACACGCAGTGCTGCGGGTAGCAAAAGCGTTTTTATAAAAATAATCAGCCGTCGTTTAATTACCCGTAATTCAGCGTCTTCTTTTAGCCGTGAAAACAAACGGAAAATCAGCCAATCCATCGTATCGAGTAACACAGAATGGAAATATCCCGCGTGTACAATGTGATTCTGACATCACTTTTTTTTTTTTCGAGAAACAAGAAAGAAGAAACAGCTAAGAGAAAAAGAATTCGATGATGCAGATTTGTATCGCGTGTGGGATTCCGTTCGTTTATTATCGCGCGCGAATACCGGCCTCCCGACTGCGCTTTCATTTATATATCCCGGCAAAATACTCACTCTCTATAGGTTTTAGCCTCTCGAGCTTTTCGTTGCTCGCAGTTTCCATTGCGACCTCGAGCTTGCACTACTTTCCATTCAGGCAGGGATACTCTCAATATATTTTTTCAAAGTTTTTTCATTACGTCCGACAACTTTGAAGACTACGAGTCGAAAGGTTCGCTCTTTCTCCCTTTTTTAGCCTGACAATCATTCGTAACTTGAATAACAAAAAAAAAAAAGAAGTGCAAGAAGTTCGTGTCCAAGCATTACGAATTTGTTGTTTTTTTTTCTCTTTCCGAAGCTCGAAGTATAAAACCTGATAAAAACTTGCTGGATAAGAAGCTTACAACTTTGAAAAATATTCACGACCCCGAGTCACGTGTGCAAAAATCCGGAGCGTGAAAACAATCGCGAGTGCCGCGAAGTTTTTCCATGCCAATTCACCAAAAGATGAGTTGACTATGTGTAACGATAACGAGCTGAAGAGTATGTTATTGGGTGGGCTGATGAAATGAGAATCGATAGCAGTCATCGTCGGCCGATATTATGCAGCTGCAGTCCGTGACGTCGTCGAGGGATGTATTACGAGCGGACGATGAAGTTCCTAACCATTTTTCTACCAAGGTAGATTAATAGCCACTACCGACTCTTTTTTTTTGTCTTGTATTTGTAGTTGAATCTCTCTAGCTCTCTCTTTTTTTTGTCTGCATAAAGCGTAACATTTTATACATCTTGGAAACTTTTATCGCGAGTTGTACGCGAGAGAGAGAGGCAAAGTTAGCTGGATTACTTTCAACTTTGTTAAAAGAGTTATTTCTTATAACCGAGTTTCCTTCTTCTTTTTTTTTTTATGCCACGCTATCGCTTGATGATTAGTAGCTGCGCGCGCGTACGCTTGAATTTTTTCCGAAAGGCGGTAGTTACTTTTTCTTTTTTTTTTTTCGAGTTTGCGGAGAAGTGATCGTTGTCCATTTCGACTTGATGAAAACGAAACTTTTCTTTTTTTTTACTTCGGGGAAGTTAATCATTTTTTTATTTTTAGCATTCTCGCTAAAAAAGAATTACGACTGAAGTTTTCACGAGAGTTTGATGTCTCGCTCTAAATTTTTGAATCTTTTTACGAAGACCATATACGAGCGCCATATAAAAGCATTATTTTCTCGATATTCCATGAAACTTTGAAAACTTGATTATCAAAGTAAACTGCGCGTTGAAAGAAGCTTATGACTCTTTTATAACGAAAATAGAGTAGATCTGCTATCATCAATTCAATTCAAAAAACGCGCAGAAAAGTATGATATATGAATAATCAATCTACTGTCATGAACTAGTGGGTTAACAAAAAAATAAACAGTTAAAATATCATGTGAAATTCAAATAGTGAACGCGATAGCGCTTATTATGAATTGTAAATCATATCCCAAACACGCAGTAGATCATCACAAGGCACTGTTCATGACTAATATTAATGGGATTATATTCAGAATAGACTCGCAAGTTGTGCTGTGTCAATACCCCGAAAAAGAGGGTAGCCTTGTTATAACCCTACTCGGGATATTAATAGAACTTCGACAAAGAGCGACATCATTTTATACGCTGAAGGTGTAAAGATTTTATCAAAATTCAATATCAATTTTCTCGTCGATTCATCGTAAAAGTAACTTTTCATTATCTTATTAAAATCAATTCGTAATCAAGCCGAATGTTACTTTTATCGCTCGCAATTGCAAAATTTATCGACGAATAAGTAGAGAAATAATCAAATCGCGCGAAATCGCAAATTGAATCCGTATTATACGCGATGTCGCTGTAATTAATAGTATCCATGATTGGATATCCACCTTAATGGGATTGTGTATATGCGTGGGTGTAGTCGTTCGCTCGCTTCAGCAGAGAGGTAAACATTGATCCTCTGTTTCAGCGTTGTTAATCATCGAGTTGAAAATTTTCAATCATCTATCCCACACGCGGTGCTACGAAAAACGACCAAAAAAATGAAATCTCAGCGAAACCACATCGTGCAAAAAAAAAAAAATGACGGCGGATTTATCCCACACTCACACGGAAAAGAAACAAAATTCGATCGTTCACCCGAGCTTGCGCATCGATCGGATTGATTATAAAATTACGAGCGATGCCGGGATATATGGGTAGGGCGGAAACTCCATTTGAATATGATAATATCGATGTCGAAATGTATACCGAGTTAGGGAAATAGAATGCATCTACTTGCAACGAGAGTGAGAGAGAGAGGATGTGGGAGTATATACGAAGGTTCATCTACATACGTAAATAGGCAAAAGGCGCCTCGCTTGCACACCCGCGCGCGATTTTATAGCAGTGCGTGCGAATGGCAGTCTCTCAAAATTTCTTCGAGCGAGCTTGCGAGCTTGCAGAAAATGGAATAGCCAGATCGAAGTCGTTTGCGCGTATTGGTAGTGAGAATTTATTAAAAATTGAATTGACTTTCCTCTCTATATTTTTTTCTGAAAAGTCAGATATTGCATTGATTTATGTATTTAGCTTTCATAAATGAGGGGATGCTTTTTACGAAATTTCGTCGGGTCAGTGGAAAAAAATCCCACCTCCAATAAGAAAACACACATCCACTTTTTAAATGTAATTTTCAATGGAAAAAAATGGTTGTGTGTTTTCTTATTGGAGGTGGGATTTTTTTCCACTGACCCGACGATTTGTTACAACAAGAATGTTCTATAAAAAACAAGTATAGAAAAATAATTTAGAATAGATTAAGCTAGTGCATTATCCATGAGTAGCAGAAAGCGAAATAAAGCATTTATTCAAATAATACGACAATCAAATTTACTAGCAACTCCAAATTTCAGTCGTTACTGATTAATTTATTCTCGCAGAAGAGTTCACTTTGTCATGCAAAACACACCAAAAAGGAATTAGAATGCACGAATTAGTAGCTCCACCACAACCAAATAGATAATTCAATTCTGCTAAAATACGTCGAGGCAACAACAACGGTCAAAAGTTCAGAATATGCATTATATAAAAGACACAGATGAAACTTTCAAAGGATATTATCAGCGTATGCATAAACGGATCGTCGTGTCGTACGCTCTCGCCTTTTGTGTGTATATATATGCAGTTCGCATCAATGCGAAGTCCAGCTATAGCGACCCAGCCCTCTTCCAAAGTGTAACATGTGTAGCTGCAGCTGTTTGTATCGGGACATCAGTTGTGTAACATTTGCATGCACACGAAACTACTGCATAATATCTGCGCACACGTAGTATCCTCTCACTTGACAACACCACGTTGTTGTACTACAAAGCTGCTGCTATACTGCTGAGCTCTCTGCGACACTTGTTTTCGCACTCTCTCCCTTCCTCTCTCGGACTTATGAAAATGCATATGTATATAATGCTCTCCGCCTCGGAGTTTTTGACGTCATATTGCGTCCAATTGCTAGGCTGAAATATCTCGACGAAGCGAGATTTTTATTCGGGACAAACGTGATAAACGAGACACGTTTTGGCAAAGAAACTCTGTTGTATTTCATCCTCGTGTGTTATACTATTCGTATCCACCGCAGATGTTGAAGGGTGTGTCAAGCCAATCAATTGTTTTATCGAAAATTTCTGTTTTGAGGAAAAAAACAAATCGTACGTTGACGCATTTTTGGGGTTTTACGTTTCTACGGTGTGTTCTATTCGCCAAAAAAGCTGATCAATGATATCGATGGAGTCAATATTTAATTAACTAGACTAGAGACGACCAAGACCCACTATAATTCTGTTTTTTTTTTCATCAGGAGGAACGTCGAAGCACAGGTCGTTACATAGCAGGCGGAGCAGCCATAGCCATAATACTACTCGCGCTTCATCATGTATTTGTGAGAGGAGCCTCGGCCATAGCCGGTATCTGCATTCCAGCCATCATCATGGCAATCTATATCATTTGGGTACTCTACACAGCGCGACGAGATCAAAGAAGGGTTAGTATATGGTATAAATATCTTATTTTCGCTCGATTCAATCGCGAACTGTTCTCTCTGGTGTATAACGTAAATTACGGATTCTCTAAACTGCATATCGACCGAGCTATATTGAAATTTCAATCTATACGCGTAACGTGAATGACTGTTCAATTATAGCTAGCTATGCACACGTGGGTGGTATAAGCAATGCAAGGTGAGCGAGACAGTTCGATGATTAGCGTCAAAGTGATATTCGCGATAAAGTGAAATGATGTAATTATTGTTGATAATCGGAGATAAATTTAGAATTGCTTATGGTTTCGTTCGCAACGTGATATTGTGAAATTTACACTTTGTGTATTACGTTTCTTGTAATGCGAAAACTAATCTTGAGTTCTCACGGAGTTCGGGATAAAAGTAGGAAAAATTCGATTCTTATCTTCTTATTTTATGTATTTCGAGAAAGTTAAATTTCCCATGGGAAATTAGATAGATAAACTATCTACGAAAAAAAAATATATATAAAGAAAGAACCAATTCCCGTTACCTATGCACCGCATGCACGCGCGTAGTTATGTAATTACCGTTCGTAAATTATTTATCGCTGTATCCCCGGATAATTTTTGCATTACGAGTATTGTTTACGTTGATAATTCAATTCGTTTCGGTGCAAATAAAATTAACAAAGGTAAATTCCATATTGATTTTTCTCTCTTTTTATTTCCAATAAATAAACGATCGATCGGTTCACTCGACGTCCAAAGCTGACAGAGCTAATTATATACGTTCGGCGATGGAAATATCATTTGCGATACGTATATCGGATGCACAAGGCAAAGCTTCCGCGCGGGATTATTTGGTTTTACCGCGCGCTACTATAACACATCATGATATTTGAAGAACTCACATACGCACATCCATTTCTCCACCTCCATCAACGGGCGCCTGTTGTCGGCAAATATTTATGTGTTTACAAAAAAAAACTCTCTCTTTCTCGCTAACATCGCTCTCTTTACCCCCCATGCTTGCGCTGAAACAACATGATTTTCTCTTCGCGCGTGTTTATTTGAGCGAAATAATTATCAGAGGCTGCCTCGACTCAATGAGAACCGCGCAGCTATTAATCGAATGTACGCGTTAAAAAGTTTGTTGGAAAATTACGAAATTTTTTATGTTAACTTTGTTTTTTTATCGGAGCGTTAATGAACTTTGAAAAATAAATTTAATAATGTCGTTTGTCTTGATTATATTTAGCTTCAACTTGGAACGAAATGTAATGCGATTTCAATTTGTATTTTCGAAAAATTACAAGTTCGTATCACTCTCTGATAATTCGATTGAGCGAATGAGCAGCTGCACGCTTGGAGTTTCGCCGAGGCCTTGAAGCCGTGTACAAATGTATATATGTATATATACACTTCCCTCAAATAACCCAATAACGAATGTGATTGCAACGAAAGAAAATCTAATTACCGTTTGAAGATGAACTATTGAGCAGATGATTGCCCTACAAAGTACCAAATCGAATTTTCGGTGTGTCTCGCAATCAGCCAAAAGAGGTTTATATAAAACATATATATACAGCGAACGCGCGCGGAGGAGATGAAACTGAAAAATCGACGTGTATTTTATCACTCGCGCGCGCACAAATATCGGGAATCAAATATTTGACCTTACGGAGCGAAAGAGAGAGAGAGAGAGAGAGAGAGAGAGAGAGAGGCAACGAAACAAACGTGATTTTACGAACGGCAAAATGTTCGAAACGACATACACGCATATATGACTAAATCTATTTAAAAAATGCCGATTCTTGAAGCCTAAAATGGCAAAAATACATTGTAACGCTAGAGCTTCCGGAATTT
>JAWWMK010052429.1:0-42521 GCA_035047105.1 Galeopsomyia nigrocyanea | reverse complement strand
CTGAAGGAACGGTGGATGCTTATGGTATTTACAAAAAATTCAAAATTGAATGTTTGAGAAGGATTCTTCACGACTGCTGATCGGCTACCACCTCCCCTTTCTGCTTCGCTTTCGCCTCCAATTTCTTTTGCTTTTGTTTACGCTTCTCGTTTTCGTGACCATTTTGCGTTCAAGTGACCAGTACATTATTTTCGGATATGAATTATAAAACCTATGTTTAAACTCGCAGACTACGTCAGATTTAATAAAATTTAATTTTCAAATTCTCATGCGTCAATTATTTCTTAGACGTATGAAACTACGACAGCCAGCGTAACTACGACGTGACGAGTCAGTCCGTCACAACTGCCGTGTTAATTTTCCGTTCTCTTTTATTCCACTTTCGACTTTGGGCAGCTCGATACCTCTCCGTAAACGCGAAATATTCGAGAAAACAAGTTCTCGTTTACTTGAAAAAATCGCAGCATCTCAATTCTCAGCCGTTTTAAATTGGTTTGAAAGGCAGTTTTTATTCTTCTGACGTAAGTAAAGCATTAATAAATAACAAATTTATCATTCACGTACGGATAGATTGTTTAACTATCATGTTTGAAAATTTAATCGTTCTACGTTTTATGTTTACTATATCACACATAAATTATTCCTGCGTGGAACACGCACGTTATAATTAAAACATGCATCTGGCTTTTATTTTATTAAGTTTTAATTATCTTTATCTGCATTTTATTTGTTGAAGTCCAAAAATATTTAGAAATAATAATTTTAAGCTTTGATTTAGACAAAATCTGTGCTTTTTAATAATAAGAATAATTATGAGTCATCAGATTTGCGATCTTACCGCTGACTAATTATAATATTCGTGATAGAACACGTGTATTACGCGTGCATTTATCTGTATAGTATTTAATAGTGCTTATAAGTATGTAGGTTTCTCTTTATGCTTATAAAAACAAAATTGCGGATAAAACATTGCCAAAAATATATTCATTTTTTTTTTATAATCATTGATGAGCGTTCTGCATCTCTTCAAATGTTTAATTCGCGAGAAGATCTCTTCTTTAGCCTCTATATCAGATAGATTCTGGGTTCTGAGCCTTGTAATTATGTAACCTTCGACTGGATTTCTTACATTCACAAACACAACAGCTTGGACTTCTGCCGTATAGGAAAAAAAAACAAAAGTTGCTTCGTCATCAATAGTCGACAACAACAAAAAATTCAAAAATTGCTTGTAAAAACTAATTTTTTGAATATTGAGCTTTTGCACAAATACTAGTGATACATAAAATTTTCTATACAGTAAGATTTTATGCAATCTTCAATTAATGTGACGTAAAATATTCGAAACATTTCGAAACTTAAAATCCCATATCTCGCGTTATGTAGAAATTAACATTTTTACTTTTGCAATGCTACTCGATTATCAAAATAGTACAGAATAATTGGAAACAATTGTATAATCTCGGTTCAAGAAAATCGTACTTAATAAAACTTGATTTATAGTTCTAAATATTATCTTGTCAATTATAATTGTTTGCCGTACTTTTTCTGAATATGCGGTCCATCAAAAGTATAGTTAATTCCGCTTGGTTATAAATTCAATGTGTGTAATTAAAGTTAACAAATTATATTGTAAAGAAGTAGGTATATGGTGTAATAAGTGTAAAGAATTATTAATGTCTCCGAATTAATGTTGCAAATTACTGTAATTCATTACATATTTGCATGGTAATTAGTGTACTATACAATTCTTAATATACTCTAAATTTGACATCAATTTAACTTGAATGTTCACAGTTTTGGTGAATATTATTATTAGATAATTAAATTAAAATGATCCTTTATGATCCACATATTTGTTCAAAGTATTCGCGGGGAACATCTGTAACGAACGGTGCTGCCGCCTGTCACTTTAAATGCCATGTGTTTTTGTAAAACATAACCAAATTAACGGCAGTTCGCACCGCACGTGGTTGTTGCTGTGTCATTGAAAGTTAATTGAAACGTCTTATTATCAAGTTTGATTTTAATATTTTATTTAAAAAATAACGTGTAAAAATGGCAAAGTTTTGTTTAAGTAAGTATACCTCTGTACTTCGAATAATTTTGAATGGTTTGTGCATCAAATTGATGAGTCGAAATAAAGTTCTATTAGGATTACAATTAAGTTACGTCAAATTGATGTTAAGCTAAGCAAAATTTACAAATAAATAATTGTTTACAGAAAAGCCTAGTAAGAGAATTCAAGCGCGCAAACGATACAAGATTGAAAAGAAAGTCAAAGAGCACAATCGCAAGCAAAAAAGAGAAGCAAAGAAGAATCCAAAAAATAGTAAACATTTATCTACATTTCTATGTGCCGCTAAATATTTGTTTAGTACTTACTTAACTGTTAAATTTGAATCATTTTCAGAAAAACAAAAGTTGATTCAAGTACCTAATCAATGCCCTTTCAAAGAGGACATCTTGAAAGAAGTCGAAGCTTTGAAAAAACAAAAAGAAGAAGAGAAGCAGAAGAGAAAAGAAGAGGCTAAACAACGTAAAAAAGAAGAGCAGGCCAAAGCTGGATTGGTAGGTTTGGTAGCTGCTGCAGAAAACAAGCAAATGGAACATGATGCTATGGAAAATACATCTACAGCCACTAACGCGGAAAAGTTGGGAAAGAAAGAAGAAAATTCTCTCAAAGCTTACTACAAAGAATTTAAGAAAGTTGTGGATGAAGCTGATGTGATTTTGGAAGTTGTGGATGCTAGAGATCCACTTGGAACAAGGTGCAAACAAGTCGAAGAGGCTGTGCAATTAGCTAATGGCAACAAACGACTTGTTATCGTGCTAAATAAAGCAGATCTTGTTCCAAGAGAAAATCTGGATGAATGGCTCAGGTATTTACGTAAAAGTTTACCAGCTGTTGCTTTCAAATCTTCAACACAGGATCAATCAAAGAGACTAGGTAGACGGAAATTAGGACAAAAAAGTCAGGAAAATATTCAAGGCGGAACTTGTTTTGGAGCTGAACTGTTGCTGTCTTTACTTGCAAATTATTGCAGAAGTGTTGGAAATACAAAAGCTAGCATTAGAGTTGGTGTAGTAGGTTTACCCAATGTTGGTAAATCTAGCGTTATTAATTCATTGAAAAGGAGTAAGGCATGCAATATTGGAAATACACCAGGTAATTTATAATAGCCTAGTAGTAATGATTGAAAAGTATCAGACACTAATTAAATTTGCATTCTTTTTCTAGGAATTACCAAAACAATGCAGGTTGTACAGCTTGACTCAAAAATAAAACTGTTAGATTCTCCTGGAATAGTATTTGAAAATTCAAAAAATGCAGATCCTTCGGCAATTACTCTAAAAAATGCTGTGAAAATTGAATCACTGAGAGATCCATTTACGCCTGCAAGTGCAATCTTGAAGCGTATTTCAACTCATCAGTTGATGGAACTGTATGATGTACATGAATTCACTACCCCAGAAGAATTTTTCGCAAAGAAAGCTGCTCGTATGGGAAAATACAGGAAAGGTGGTATTCCGGATACTTTGGCTGCAGCTCGTGGTATTTTAACTGATTGGAATTCAGGAAAAATAAGGTAAAGTATTTAAATGACTCATAGAGTTTCAGAGTTCTGTAGATGTAGATTAAGGCTAATATTGCTTTCTAACTTGTAATTGTTTTATTTATTATATCTAATGTAAATATCTATTTTAGATACTACACTGTGCCACCTGAAGACAAGTCAGAGCAGACATGTCATGTATCTGCTAATATAGTCAATCCAGCCTTGAAAGAATTTGATATTGAAAATTTCGCGGCAGAAGAGAAAAAGGTTTTAGATGAAATAGCTATGGACAACTCTGAGACTGAAATCGATCCTTTGGAAATAGAAAGTACTGGACCTGTTGAAGCCACTATGGATGTAGGACAAGCTCAAAACGTAAATGTTTGCATTTATTTATTGTTTAAATGGGTGGTAAAACATGTCAAAATAATGTTAAAAAGAACTGAATTTATAAAACTATTCTTTTTCAGGAGGTCAAAGTTGACACTAAAAAAGGAAAAAAGAAGAAGAAAAACGATGGCAAAAAAGCTCTACCGAGCGAGAGAAAGAAGAAGGTCGATCCTTTGTTTGAAATTGAAGGGAATCAAAAACTCAATCAAGTAAAGAAATTGCAATTCAAAAAGAAGAAGAAGCAAGCTGCCAGAACAGGTTTGTAAAAATCTTCTGCAAAAATATTGCTGTAGTGACATCAATAAATATGAGCCTAATTTTGTTGCAGCAAGAAAAGCTTCAGACTTGGCAGATGTTTTGGGAGGAGTGAATTTGACAAACGATAGTTACGATTTCAAAACCGATTTTTCAATTAAATAGATAAGTTAATTTAATTTAATGTTAAGATTAATAATAAACGTTTAGAAAGCAACGTAAGTTGAAGAGTTGGTACGGGGAGTTTACCAAACCTTTAGAAGATTGTACAGTGGTAGGGAAACAGTCTCCGTTTTGAATCACAGAAACAATGTAAGATAACAATTTTATATGGAAACTGTTGTGCATTCAAATATATAATTTATATGCAATTCATATTGAAAGCTTTTTTTCTTGCACAAAACAAACCTTAAACAAATTTTTAAAACGATTATACGAGTAGGAATTTCCCCGAGTTTTTTTTTTTTCGTTTTAAATACAACAAAATACTGGCGAAGCCGATAACAAGTGTCTGAAATCACGAGTCACGCTTATGATTCACTTGTTCTCAGTAAAAACAAAAAGAAATCCAGAAATTGTCGAATTACCAGAGTGGAATCCTTCGACGACGATACTTTTTTCTCGTTATCGGGACATACGTGATTAGCGATTTACCAACCGCCCAAAGCTTGGAATTGATTATCGAATTGTGCGTCTGATTGTATATACGTGCGTATGTGTGTGCGAGTGTGTAAGAGAGCCGTCGTCTGGAAAAAGTGTATCACTAGAGCGGCATAGAAAATCCAATGTGTGAGTGTACACTGATTATCGTGTAATTGTTCGGCGGCCACTACTTGCTCAGTCTTACACAAGTGCCTGTGCATGTCGCATTATTATCTTGTATCGTTACAATTGTATGTGCGCATCTTCTCCTGGGACCGCTGCATTGCCACCACCGCCGCCACCACCGTCGTCTTCGTGTTTGCAGCTTTATTGATGCTTCGCCGAGCTGAGACTGCATTCGTTTCTTGGGCTTGTTAATTATTGTTGGTGCCGTAATTTCTTCCTTTTTTTCATGATGCTTACTTCTTTTTTTTTTTATTTTACACTTTTATTTCCACATGATGAAAGTATTGCTTGTGAATTTTTGTGCGATAAAAGATACGGTTTAGACGGTATGGGAGGCTAGTGTTGTGTAATTACTGCAATAACGAGGGTTTCTTCATCATTTTTCCGTCACTTTTTTTTTCGCAACATAATTATCAGTTAGACAGATGAAGAACGAATAAATCTTATTTCTTATGTGTGTTTTGGAAAATTATCAATAGTCGAGAAAACTATTTCTTTGTTATTACTATGTTTTTTATGACGTTGTTTATGAAAACAATATTTCAATTCGAATTAGATATAGTTTGCTGATACTTGACATGACATCATTTAATTGTTGTTTTCTGTTTACTGCAAATTTCCATTTAATTTTGGTATTGTAGTTAATGATGATTATGTAATGATTATAGTGCCAATAAGTACAGTAGAGCTCAGAAGGTGACTCAGCAAAACATTTATTTCATGCGTTGATCGAAACACATTCTATACAATTATTTGTTAATTTTCACAAAGACTTCAATATCAAACAATGTTTATTTATAGATCGGAAATATTTCTAAAAAAATTGATACTGAGAAAAAAAGTATTTCTATTTTTTTAGTGTCATTTTCAATACTGCATTCAAAGTGCATATGAGAAATAATAAAAAATAATTGCCATTTAAATGAATCCATGAATAATATTTGATCTTTTGTAACCCATACTTTGAAGCAAGAATTCTCTCATTATTAGAATACTCAATACATGCGTAGATTAAAAACTTTGTAATCTTTGTGTGCGCGCCAAGTCATGTTTCGATGTAGTAACATCCAAACTTAACGTTCAGTTAATTAGCTCTTTAAATGTAAATTATTTTTTATTTTTAATTCAATGAAATTCTTTTATACCATGTTTCGTGTATTTTTAGACCTATGAATGAATAAACTAATTGCATGTTGATGTTACCAAGATATAACTATTTGCTGATAAATCATTTAAAACAACGTTGCTAGTTTGAATGTTAATTTTTTTTTTAGCATAAAATTGGAGATTGAAATTGGTATAGTGATAACTTTCACAAGTGCTTACAAAGTGTCCGCACAAACTCGTATTTACTCTTTTCCGTCGTAATCTTGAATAAACATAATTATTAAAAAAATATATTACTGTATTCTTGTAAAACTTGTAATCTGAACTTCTTGCAATCGTCTTTAAAATACTAAAAGTTGTAAACATTGAGGATCGCTGATATTGTAAAAATAGCTGTTTATTGCATAAAGAAGGAATTAGAAAAATTAATTTGAGCATAATATAAGTAATTAAAATTAGACAATGTAGTAATTGAACAGAACGAAGTTTTCTCTTAGCTTTTCTGAAATTATAATTACAGAGTATAACATTTATAACGCGTTCGAACAAAATGGCGATTACTTATAAAAAGCGCTCATTTGATTGACAAGAATTCGATAAACAAAATCAAATTATAAACGACGTTTCATTGACTTTTACTTTATCAAATAGACATTTTATGCGATATTTAGAAAGTCTATTAATTAAACGATTAACTCTAAATTCACGGTGGTTTTTCGAACTAGAATATTAAAAGCTATAATTACATACAATAAATAAACTTTTCAAAATTGACAATCTTAATTTTTTACTAATCAAACTCGACAACTCCAAAAGAAAAAAAAAGACAAACGATTAAAATGACATGCGCTCTTGAACATATATACATTGGAATCGTATTATCTAGGTGTACATGTGTTATATAGCGTATCCGTGTGTGCGTACGCCGACCGGTGGTCATCAAAAAGCATTAACTCTGTGTTTTCTCGCAGACGAGAGAGTTCGATCGTCGAGTGAGGGACGTGTCCGCGTTGCGTCGCTCGTTTCAACACTATATCGATTATACGTACATACTTTTTTTCATCTTAAATGGGAAAACGAAAAGAGTACCTGCAGTCTTGGAATAAAGCCTACATTTGAGAAAATCTAAACATTTTTCTTTGGTGGTTAATTTTTTGCTGTTGTGCTATACTCGAAACCAGGTGCGTAATAAATATAAATGTTTATTATCGATCGGCGAGAATGTTTCCTCCATGTGTGGATTAAATTGTTTGTTTCTACAAATTTAACATCCCGGAAATTATAAAGCCGATTTTTTTAGACGACATTTCTTGACTGATCGACTTGCTATCTTTGTTCGTATGTCATTTTTAAAAATAGACTTTTTTTCTTACGGCTGATGTTATTTGTGATAGGAAAAACTTTGAGATGTTAGGAAAAAAAAATTTGACGTTAACATCGAGTTTTAACAATCATCTGGAAAATGCTTCGTCACTATTTGTTTTGTAGCATACTTGCACACAATGTTCGTTCGAGTATATTGAAATGAAGTTGAGAGAATTATCATTTACAACGACACGGGAAAATTCTGTTTACGTTGGAAAAACATCTTTTATACCTAGTTTTTATAGTGATAATTTTTTTCTAGTTTCAGAAATTAATGCATACTCCTTTACAACAAGTATTCGCACGAAGTTGTCTAAGATATTCAAATTGTCAGCGATAAAACCGAAGTTGAAGAATATTAAAAATAAAAATAGATGCACTTAGATACTTATCGAGATGACATTTATTTCGAGATGGTTCGGCAACTCTATATTACGGAATACCCGTTAGAATTGTGTATTAGATATATTTTTCATCAAACGTCGAAGAAAAAACTGGTACCATTTATATCGACGATGATACGACTGTTTCCAATGGAATAGTACTATATACGAATACACGATTAGTCACCAAAAAATTAAAAATCATAGAAATAAAATAATAAGCGTTTCCTCTTATTTGTAAATCTAACAATTTACATATGCATACGAACCCGATTAATCAGGGACAATTCGTGAGTAACTTGAAAGTGACACAATAAAAAAAATATTTTTTTTTTCCAGAGACGATAAGATGTCTGTCCAAGCAACAAAGCCAGACTGGTTGCGGCCGCCTGGTCCGCTAAACATCTGGAAAGTCATCGATGGCTACGAAATGCTCTACGACGGTACCTGCAGTCCTATCAAAATATCCGTGCAAGAAATTCCACTGGATAGACACGAGGAGGTCATCGAACATATGTGCACTTACTTCATGAACGAGGATCCAGTTTGCAAAAGTTTAAGTAAGCAATTGTTGTACGCTAAAATACTGTTCGTTCACTTTTTTTGTTGCACTTTTTTTTTTCGTTCGTTCCGGTAATGATGTTTCACACGTGATTCACGGAGATACGTTTTTTTGTGTTTCACGTGGACACGATCAATGTTGCATGCTTTCGTATTGTGATAGTGATTCATTTCTAAGTAATGGAAATATCTCTTTTGCTCGAGAGAATGCTCGAATTATCTAGCAAATATTTTGGAATTGTAAATAAACTATATTTTTCTAATGTACCATAATCGTACTTGAATAAGTTGTAATTGCGTAGTTAGAATCATTTTTAGTTTATAAATAAAATTTTTTTTGAAAACATCGGGCATTCTAGCACTTTGTCATTCCAAATAGCAATTTCTATACAAGTTCAATAGAAATAATAAGAAATTACACAGAGATCATAAGTAGGAAAATCCGTCTATTTTATCAGAGTGAAAATAACTGAGAAAAAAGCTGCCGAAGAAAAAACTAAAAGAAATGGCTGTTTTTATTAATTTTTAGTTTTTTTTTCATCACAGTCGTTTCAATTTCTCAGAAATAACAAAAACTACTTGTTTCTCAGTTGCTTATTTCTCTCTGTGAAGCACGTCAACAGGTGGCTCCACAAATGTTCAAAACTAAATCAATTACAAATTTGCAGAAACGAAAGATGACCCACAACGAAAATCGGACATGATAGCACTATGGAGGCACTGTTTGAACCAAGGCCTGGTCGTTGGTGCATTTACAATCGATTTTTCCGGAAGGCTATCGAGATTAGCCGCCGTCAACATGTTACTAGTCTTAACGGATTATTCGGAGCTCAATTTGGTGGATATCGTGGTAAGCGAATGTATTAGCTGCTTTTCGCGCATATTCGAAATTGCCTTCGTCCGTATATCTGATTACGTAAATTACTCGAGTTCGTTTCTAAATTTATTCCGAAATCTATGCTGCTGATAAAAGTAAAAAAAAAAGTATGTCGTAATCTTTTCTCGAATTTTGCGTCTGACTTTTTTCTTTCTCTGCGCCGGAGATAAAAGAAATGCTAAAACTTGTAAACAAAAAAAAATTGTTTCGAAATGTTCGTAACGATGATTATATCCGTCAAATGTAAAAAAAAATTTGTATCTTCGATCGATTATTCTTGCACGTGAGTCAGTAGCAATCAATTTCGATGTAATCTTTATAATCTGTCTTTTCATTTTAGTTGCAAATGAAAATCATGTATCTATCACGCATTCGTACTTGACACATATCATTTATTCCGCGCATTTACAAATGCATTTCATGTACATACTGTAGATTTATTGATAATTTTTTTTTCTAAGTACCTTTTTCACTCAATGAGTTTTTTTTTGTATTTTAAAACTAATTATGATTATACCCTCAAATTTCAAAGTACTAATTTTATTACAGCAAAAATTTTCATCGCCTCTAGCAATACGATTGTTCAAAATGTACTACGAGCTATCCCTCAAAGCAGATGTTTGCAAAATCTATGGAGTTGATAAATTCATTTACTCAGTTGGCTTGAGTGTCGCGCCTTCTTATCGCGGACAGAAACTTTCGCAGCGCCTGTTAGAAGTGAGGTACGTATCTATAGGTATAAAGATTATTGCGAAGATTACTCGTGGCAATAAAGATGCCTTAGCATTATGATGTATTGCAAGAGATAACTGCCACGTTTTTTTTTCGGTATAGCTTTGGAAAATGATTTGTTATTAACAAGTTTTACTGTTAAATAATCTAAATTATTACATAAATGAAGGTGGCCTCTTTTAAATCATAAATATAAAAAAGTATAGATAATTTACATTTCCTAGTTGCCAATTAACGCTTGCAACGAACTATTTTACGATTGAGTCCAGATAATTCATCTAAATTCAGTAGTACAATAATTTATCACAATATTGCTTTGAAATACATATTGAGGTTGAATGTAAAGAAATAAAAGTGGAAATATAAAACTAAGAGCTTACGCACACACATTTTGCAGGACGGATATTGGAAGGTATTACGGCATAAAAGCTACAGCATCGACTTTCACGACGCCAGCGTCGCAAGCTCTGGCCGAGCAGGCGGGATTTAAAGTGGCGCATATTCAGTATTATGCAAATTTAGTGCACAAAGATGGTACTCCCGTTTACCCGAACATCGAAACACCAGATATGAAGCTCATGATCAAAAAATTGGAATAAAAGTTGACCAAATGCTCGGTTATCTTACGTTAATTGAAAAAAAAAAGAACTTGACGTATTTCATTTGCAAAGCTCCGTGCGGATGCAAGCATGTTAATTATAAGTGTGCCAATCAATGCAATTCTAATGATCAAATTCCACGTCGTTGTTGAATTTTTGAATCATTACTACTTTAATACAATATTGATAACTCTATGTTTCTGATTTTTACATTTTTAATAAACTGTAAAATTGAATTTACGCCATTTCTTTTCAACAACCACCGACGTAGTTTTCCATTGAATCCAGAGTGTTTTTAAATATGTACATTTGATGATCAAAGTTTCATTCAAGTTCTTCCTTAATATAAGTTTGATGCACATGAAAGAATTCTGGCTTCCTACATTGTTCAACTCACCATGAAGATGAAGTTAGAATGTACTTTGTATAATGACATTTAGATGGTGATTTTGAAATTTTTTAATCTATTGAAAAATATTATAGTAGGTGCGATGACGATTAACTTCGAAATAGTTAAGGGGGCCATAGGGGGTTAAACAAAGAAAATTTAAAGTCTTATTTATTGTCGTGTAAAAATTGTTCTAATAAAGTCATCGACATGAAACTTTTTTGATCTTAAAGTACTCAATAAAAGCTTTAATACGCCCCGCAACATCACCGTTTGCATAACATCTTATTTATCATGCTTTTCTGAACGTTAGAGTACACGGAAATTATTTTGAGAGGCCTCATTTTCTTTGTTAAGATCTGTACCCTGGACTGATCGGATCCAATTTGCAACACAAAATTTTTCCAAGTAGTTAAAAGAGTATTTCTTAAAAGAGTTTATTCTCGCACCTTCTCCCATTTTAGTTAAAAGAGTTTTTTTTAATTTTTTCAGAAAAAAAAAATCCAAATTTTTGAAAAACTGATGTTGGAAAAAAATTTTTTTTTAATTGTTGTAAAATTATTTTGTTTCCACTAACATTTAGAAAAGTGTGGAAAATTAACATTTTTTCGATAAATAAGATGTTATGCAATCGATGACTTTGCGGGGCGTAGATTTTCAGACGTATGACGAAGAAAATTAAATCTTTTACTGAGTACTTTAAGAAGGAAAAAGTTTTATACAAATTTTCAACCCTTTCCCTTCCTGTTTGAAATACTTAACATGTAACTTAATAAAAGAATATGATTTTATATATCTTTTAATACAAATGCTTCATTGACGTAGAGCTATTTGGAGTTCTTCATTTCAAT
Source organism: Galeopsomyia nigrocyanea (assembly GCA_035047105.1). Lineage (NCBI taxonomy): Eukaryota > Metazoa > Arthropoda > Insecta > Hymenoptera > Eulophidae > Galeopsomyia > Galeopsomyia nigrocyanea. The sequence continues at coordinate 30,625 of JAWWMK010052429.1, read as the reverse complement.
ATCTAAAGAGACCTTCTTTTCCCTTAGCAAAATTGATATCTGGAATAAGCCTGAAGTCTATATCAGTGTATATATCTCGGTTGGTGGAACTCCAGTTGTCGCGTGTACCAGGATTAGTAAACTAAAAGACACAAGAGAAAATCCAACGGTCCCAATTTTTTTGATTCTTCGGTACTTATTTCGATAGGTATTTAAGTATCAGCTTATTTATCTTTTTACTTGACCATTTGATTATAAATACAGCAATGTTGTCATCTTTTTCCGAATAGTCAACAATAACATCAATGTCAACTTCAAGCACACAATTTCACGAGATTCTACCCAATTCGTAAAAGAATCTCTTTTGACTAAAACATAATTATTCTCTGAAGAAAAAAAATTAGAAAAGGACTTACAATTAAAGAAAAACAAGAGTTTGTCTAGGATACGCTCTCTTAAAGCGTAACCCTACATTGCAGATTATTATCTAATTGTAACCCGTTCTCACTAGGTATTTTGCACTGTACATTGAACAAGATTTATATCAATTTTCAATTTTTTCACAAGAGATCAAACAGAATCATTCGCAAGCTCTCGGTAACGTTTTATTAATAAAAAAAATCTGGTCGTGATCAAAAAGAGCATTATAAGCTTCTTCCTAAACAGTGTTAATATATTTTCTTCAATTTTTTTTTCAGATAAGAAGAAATCAATTCTTTGATAATAACATCGATACTAACTAAAGAGTCCCATTGAAATGTATAAATTAAGTATGAAGTAGTACCTACCAGAAAAGTCATTAAGGCCGACTTAAAAATCTGCCTGGGTTGCTACGACAGACCCTTTCCAACGCCAAATTAGAAAATCATCCTAATCAAGTTTCCCTATCGATCTTGCTAATTACAAGAACAAGCAATCAAGGTACGCTTTGCGACTTGCGAGTCCTTTTCAGTGATTGCAACAGCAGGCTTTGAATTAAATTCAATTTCGAACGTTCGACATAATTTCAAATTTCTATTTATGAACGAATTCATACACCCGAAATTCTATTGTGTAGTAGGTTATGTAATAAATAGTGAATAACTACAACATGATACTGGAAATTAAATCGAAGATTTGTTCAATTGTAAAGTTTAAATAGCATCAATTGTATTATAGAGAGACAATTTATGTTTTGCTAATTGTGAATTACATTTCACGTCGTTATTGAATTTTTGAATCATTTTTACTCAAAATACAATTTTAATAACTCCATGTTTCTGATGGTTTTTACATTTTTGAGAAACGGTAAAATTGTATTTGTTTTTCAACAAATACCAGAATATCTCTCTTTTCACGTAATACGGTATCTAATAAACTAAAGTTTTTCAAGGCTCCAGTGTCGTGTCGTATTGTGAGCAATTCGTTTCTCTTTATCTCTCTCTCTCTCTCTCTCTCTCTCTCTCTCTCTCTCTGTCAAATTGATAGTCAGTCGCAATCAATTACCAAGAGTTGCAGTTGCATCAGTAGTAATGCAGTTCAGAAGTTGTCTACGGAACATCGAGCGGGCACGATTGAAAGAATAGTTTTAAATATTTATATTTGAAACACAAAACGTCATACTTCAAATTCTTTGTCTATATCGAGTTTGAAACAAATGTAAGTATTCTTTATCGTATAATTTAACTGCTGTAAGTTTCCTTAATAATTAGGGTTTCTGCTCTTGTATTTGGTATTTTTCTGCTCATCAATTTATTGAATAACATTTATAAACTTCCATATGTTCAAATGTAATATAATTACTAATACCAACATAGAATATAGAGTATTAATGAAATATAAATTTATAAACATTCATTCTATTAAATTGCTCTAATTTTGATTTAGATAAAGCTTCAAAACGTCGGTATTAATCATGAGTGTGAAACCCAAATGGAATCGACCGCCTGGACCATTGAATGTCTGGAAAATTGTCGATGGCTTTGAGACATTAGATGATGGAACAAAAAAAGCAGCGAAGTTTTCCATACAAGATGTCCCAAATGATGCTAAGAGGAGGCAAGAAGTACTTGATCTTATGTGTACACATTTTCTAGCTGACGAACCGTGCTGTAAATGTTTGAGTAAGTTTGTATAATAGGTATTTGCTTTCCACTGAAAGTTCAAAATTGATTCATTAATAATATACTTCACCTAATATAATGTTATTGTGATTTCATTTCATTTTAGAAATTAAAGATACTGATTCAGATGGGACACAAGATTTTCTAATACTATGGAAATATTCACTCGACCAAGGCGTTGTAATAGCATGTTACAAACTTGATTCTAAGGGTGATATCCAAGAATTGGTCGGTGCTAATGCGTTAATTATAAAAACTCCAGAAACTGAAAAAGATTTAGATGACATGAAGGTAAATACATTAATTATTTGCAAATTATTACGTTATCGAAATTATATTAAATCTTTGGGTATTGATTTTATAATTTCAAATTATTGTGTACTAAATGGAGCAATAATAATTTGGTCTGATACTAAAGTCGAATTCATTAGTTCATTAATCTATCTAAATAATATAAATCCATTTACGATGTTTATAACAAATTCGAAGAAATATAATAAATAGACTATGCGTTAAATCCAGCAATCTTTCAAGTCACCAAATTTCATGAAAGTTTGGAGTACTTTTGAAGATTTAGCATCCAGAGCTGATGTTTGTAAAACTTACAACGTTGATAGATACATCACTTCAATAAGCCTTAGCATTTTACCCGCTTTTCGAGGCCAAAAATTAGGACTCCACATTTTGGATGCGAGGTATATTCCATATTTTATTGAACTATTCAAAATTAATTGAAAATATGTTATAATGAACCAATACGATACGCACAATTGTTATTTTTAGGTCGCCTGTAGCCAAGAAATACGGTTTTAAAGCCACTACTACATTTTTTACCGCTCAAGCCTCGCAAATACAAGCCAAGCGAGTTGGCTTTGAAGAGAGGGTTTCAGTCGAGTTTTCGGATATTTTAGATGACGAAGGCAATCCCAAATTTCCAAATATCGATTCACAGTATGCTAAAATAATGATGAAGAGACTTCCTTAAGAAATATCGATCGAAAAGTATTTAGACCAAGATTGTTTAAAAAAATGTGTATGTGAATGTAGAATAAATATTATCACGAAGCTGAATCTGCTACTTTACCTCATGATACGACTTCGCCTATTGTCCCCTGTAAATGACAGTCCCGATCATCTTGAAAGTATCGCTGGTTATGCGTTATCTAAATTTTGTGAATTATGAATTTTTACATCTGGAGCAAAACGAAAGCTACTTCGAAATACCCGTGACAATAATAAAATTTTTTATTTTACATGAAAATCATAGTATTGCCGTAGCATTTGTTGGATTTTCCAGATTGAGCAAGTTGTGCTAGAATATATCAATTTGTTCATTATTGTTATGAATTTAGGCATTTATTTCGACGGTCAGGGGCTGGCAGTGTTTAATTGATCATGAAAATTGATTAAAATTTTATGTTATATAAAAATATCTAGGTAATAATAATGAAAATTTCGCAATGAATTTGAAATATTCAAGTACGTTACCAATTACATTTACAATTAACTACTACGCAATCTGCTTTGAAAGACGACGTACTGATAAAACTATTTTTCGTTGATATATATTTCGTCAGTTTCAAGTAGTCTGTACTGTATATAAGATTAGTTCATAGGTAACACTTAGCCGGTAAAGGCACAAACTGAGAGCATACTATTTTCCTCTAACTGAACTGAATACAACTTTCTTTTAGTTTCCATCGCAATCCTCATTCTTTCGCAATTCTCAAGTTTTAAACTGTAAGTATATAAATATTACTTTTAAAATAAACTAAAAGTGATGAAAAATTTCATGAATAATTTGCAATCTTATGATTATAATGTGTAAATTAATATTAAAGAAATCGATTGAGCTGATAAAGTGAACTTAATAATAAAATAATATTTCATCATCAATGTTTATTTCATAAAAATTAAATTCATATTTATTAAAAAACCACTTTTTCATAAAATATTACACTGATTTAGATACATATCATAAAAGTTGGGATTAATCATGAGTGTGAAACCAAAATGGACTCGACCTCCTGGGCCATTGAACATTTGGAAAGTTGTTGACGGTTATGAGACATTAGACAATGGGACGAAAAAAGCAGTGAAATTTTCCATACAAGATGTCCCAAATAATGATAAGAGGCGGCAAGAAGTACTTGATCTCATGTGCACATATTTTCTAGCTGAAGAGCCGTGCAGTAAATCATTAAGTAAGTTTAGTGCTTTTCACCTCAAGTTCACAGTCGACTCAATTTAATTCATCTGGTATATTGATATTCTAATTACCATTTCATTCTATAGAAATAAAGGCCACTGATCCAGATGGCACGCAAGATTTTCTAACGCTATGGAAATATTCACTCGACCAAGGCGTTGCTATAGCGTGTTACAAACTCGATTCCAAGGGTGAAATTCAAGAATTGATCGGCGCAAATATTGTATTTATAAAAACTCCAGAAACTGTACAAGATTTTGATCAAATGAAGGTAATTAATTATATTTTATTACCTGCAGGGATAAATATTTCTATCACAAATTAATGTAGAATTTTAAACAATAATAATATGCTGTAATATTACATTCAGTGTGAAATGATTTTACCTGTATCAATTAACCATTTGAAATTATTCCATCTTCGGAAATAATGTAATAAATATACAATGATGTGATTTCAGCAATCTTTCAAGTCACCAAATTTCATGAAAATGTTGACGACTTTTAAATATTTAGCATCTAGAGCTGATGTTTGTAAAATTTATAATGTCGATCGATACATCTCGTCGATAAGCCTCAGCGTTTTACCCGCTTTTCGAGGTCAAAAATTGGGACTCCATATTTTAGATGCGAGGTATGTGTACCTTATGTGATTGAACTGAAATCAACGGAGACTATATATTAACGATCTAAAATGGTTTTACTTACACTGACTCCTTAATTTTTAGGTCGCCTATGGCCGAGAAATACGGTTTTACAGCCACGTCTACCATTTTCACCGCTCAAGCCTCGCAAATTCAAGCGAAGCGAGTCGGATTTGAAGAAGGAATTTCAGTCGAGTATGCAGATATTTTAGATGAAAAAGGCAGCCCTAAATTTCCAAATATTGATTCAAAGTATGTTAAATTAATGATGAAGAGACTTCCTTAATAAAGAACGGGAGTTATAAAAAAATATATATTAATGAAAAACTGTGGTACAACAATTTGTCTCAAAGATCTCTGAGTTTGAAATGAAAATCGGTCGAGAAGTTCGAATTTAAATGGGGGTTCACGAGGTAAAGCGAAAATCAAAAAGGATTCGGGTTGAGTTCATTATTTGAAAAATATATGTACGTATACAGAATAAATATTATCGACTGAATCTGACATATTTTGCGAATTATTTTTCTACAAACTTGATTATTGTAATAAATTTTTAAAAATATGTAGTTTTTTGTCATTCGGTGTGGAAAGTGATGAAAACAGAAGTGCAATTAATGCAAACACAAGCGTTTTTAACTGTGCCTGAATCGATTAATCCGTAATAATATATAAAAAAACAGAAGTACTACGTTAATTTTGCAATTTATTTCAATTGCAATAGAATATCAATTTTACTATTTATAATTTGAATAGATGTTGTTTAAATAGATTTATCGAAAATTCTTACAGCCAAATATTATCTTGCATATTTGAACAGCATATTATCAGTGTCGTATCCACAAGAGATAAGCAATAAATGGGGCATACATCTTAAAAATTTTAGACATGATATCACCTGTATTATGCAAGGTCTAGCAAATAGTCTGCTTCAGGTGTATTCGTCGATGCGTTATGCAGAAAAAAAAAGTTGTTTTTCTCACAATCATTCAGTGTACTTTTTCAATCAGTAATTTTTAAGACGTATGACTAGAAAGATAGTGAGTAAAATAATCATGCCATAATTTTTTCACTTATTGACGTTATTGTATACCATATGTGGTTTATTATTTTAAAATCCGTTTACTTAACCTATGTATAGCGACTGTGATAGGCAAAGTGATATTAGAGTATTTGAATGTAGGTCATGCACGTACAGTAAATTAAAGTTATGCTAGAGCAAATAGAAAAAGTCTTTTTTAGAGATAGTAGGTCGTTTATCAAACGATCATAAACACTGCATGAAATTCTGTTGGTTGATTGAATGATATAAGGAAGACATGTCGTCAATAATACACGCTACTCGCCCGCTGTTACATTTTTTTCTTTATACCTCTGTAATTTCGGTCACTAAAAAAACCATAAAAACTCGTTAAGACCCGTTTGTATCTCATTGTGAATTGTTTCATGCTTTCATGTCATTACCATTCGTAACGTTATTCGATGTATGTACAAGTCGAAGTTCGGACGTGTACCGAACCACGAGCTTCAGCGAAAGTAAATTATTAATTGGGTTGATTTGAGGATCAGACTCGCGATCCTGAAACTTTGATACGTCATTATTGAAAGATAATTACGATGTGGCGGTACTATAAAAGGGTGAATTTTGCCGCAGTGGAAATGGATCTTGTTGATTGAGCTCCGAGTTAAAGTATGGATTACTTTTTGAAATATAAAAATTATGTTTGTAAATACGTTCTATAATGAGTTATGAATGTTCGATTAAATTTTCAATTAATATTTTTTGCATTTTAAATATGACGCTTGGAATTTTATTCGGTCGAATCTTGAGTTTCAAGCGAATTTTCAATTAAATTAAATAATAACAGCTTATAATATTAAATCATTTTTTAACAGATAAATATATATGCAAAACATCAGATAATTTAAATACTCGAAAATAATCAGAATATTTAGATGTATAATTTTTAAAACCGCAATAAAATACGAATTCGAAACAACTCATTTCGCGCCGGAATGTAAAAATCGAAAAAAAATCTTTTGATAATGGCCTTGAAATGTTTTTGGTGGGACAAGGCACATTCTCTTTCACAGTGCACAAGCAGGAGGGGAGAATAACAGGAAAGAAACCGTGTCGCTATATGACACTGTCCAGTAGTATATTTCTGACAGAAGACCGCACTTCGTACACGCGAGTCGGCAATTTAACGTGTGTCGAAAAAAATTCCTGTTTTACCTGTGAGAATTCGATCTACCTGGTGAACCACGCTGAACGTTTCGTTAATTTCTCTCACCGCGTGTTCGATCAATTTTGACATTCAAACTATCTCTCTGCGAGTTTTAACATTTTTTTTTTTTGCAACACGACAAATTTTCATTGCAATTTAGTGCAGCAACAAAATTTAGCAGATTATTTCACAAGGTAATAATTTGTTACTAAAAATTCATTTTTAAGTGCAAATTTTTCGAAGTGTATCACGCTGTAAGAATAATTTCGATAAATTTCCAAACCATCGTTCAGTTGGCCTTTACCCATAAACGAGTATACAAATCAATTTATTTCCAATATGAGCAGGTATCCGAAAGCGTGAGATACGATTTATTCGATCGAATATACCGCGCGTAGACAGCTTTGTTTTTTTTTTTTATTTCTTAATTTAATGCGCACATTATTTTTACAAGTGGCTCCGATTCACGAATGACTTTCATTATACTTGATAATTTCAAATTTGAATTGCAATGCTCTCTCTAAATATTATCACAAATAGTCAAACCGAAACCGCATTTCATCCCTAAATACGTAATCGTAATCATAAATCAAATTTATCACCATAAACAAAAATTAAATTAAAAAAAAAATAGTTACAACGTTATACATAAATCGAGTAGCAGTACTAAATATCATCTCACAGTCACGCGTATAATATATATCGTTGCGCGCAATATCACGCACGCAGCCAACGAGCTGCGACCACGATACGAACGCGCAAGATACGAATATGCGTAATAATGCAGAAGAGGGAGAGAGAGAGAGAGAGAGAGACAGAGAGAGAATGCAACTAAACCGAGGGGGAGTCGCGTATGTATGTAGTATCAATGGACCTTTAAGCAGAATTTCGCTTATAATAAAGGCCAAACGTGACGAGTCGTGTCAAACGGCTTATGTCTCTCACTCTGCACATTATACAAGCCTTTATACACGGCTGCAGCACAGTCCATCGCGTGTGTGTGTGTGTGTGTGTATGTATGTGACGATTTGTCAAACGCATACCGCCACCGTGCACACGAGTATTACACTGCTGCTGCGTGAGTAATGCTATACCTTTACGACGGATTACTTCGAGATGGCAGAATTTATACGCCTTCGTTAATAATTCCAATATAAATACGTATAATGACACGAGAAATATGATTTTTTTTTTTAAATTTCGAGATGCATGTACGATTCAATTTCTGCAACGCGTTTACAGGCGGCGACAGACGACCGCGACTATATATTTTTAAGCGAACTATTCGAGTCTTTTTATATGCACGCGAAATCGTAAAAAAAAGATACGTTTGATCGTAGCTGAAATTTCATGTGGCAGATTTCTTTTTTTAGTATAGCTAAAATTCAGGTAAAAATATTCTTTTTTAGTGGTTCGTCGCGAGTAGTGAGTTTTATACGACGACGGTTTGATAGTTTTCAATTAAAAAACGTTAATTATTCATGAGAAATGATTCGAAGGCCAATTAAGCTCTTATTTAAAGAGTACACAAGTTTTTGCGAGTTAAAAAGTTAAATATATGTGTACCTTTTACGTTAACTACGCCCGCGTAAAGCACAAAGTTTTTATATCTCGGCAGAGGAATGTTCATTCGTGTTGAATAATCGGATGGTTAGCTCTAGAACGAAGTATGTATACGTAAGTTTTTGCAAAAGAGCAAGTTAAATATCAAAACCTGTCTTTTACGCGTTCGTATATTTTACGTCAATTACGCCTCCGGTGAATCACGACATTTTTATCTTTCATCAGTTACCTGCACGTTTTTTCTCAAAGAACGATCATGATTTTGCATTTCCCGAAGTAAATTTAAACTGTAACCCCAAAATCAAATCCAAAGAGAAAAATAAAGAAACATCAGTTAATTTTATCACGTACACGCAAGCTCATATTGTAAAAGAAAATTGAGCAAGGAAATAAAAAAAAAAGCTGCTCGTAAAAATTTTCAACGTTCGTTACAGGCGAGTCACACGAATAAAAGTAGCGATAAGCCGATCAGCTGCCGTGAGAGAGAGAGAGGGAGTAGGAAATCTCAGGGTGGCAAAACTGGCGATTCGGCAGTTTTTACGAGAGAGAATCTCCCCTTGGGAAACCGAGTATATAGCAATGGCCAGCTGCTGCAACGGCAGTAGCGGTAGCCAAGTGGCGAAGAAAGAAAACAGCAAGAGGCTATCGGTGGCCGATTGGAAACGACCAGCTGGCCCGATCAACCTCTGGCGTATAGTCGACAGCAAGACTCGGGGACTTCGATTTTCCATTCAAGATGTTCCCGAGGACAGATACGACGAGGCCATTAAACACATGTGCGACTATTTCGTCGTCGACGAGGCCACCTGTAAAGCTCTCCGTACGTATAGCTCGTTAACTGATCAATTTTCTTTTATCTTTTTTTTTCTTTTTGGCTTGTCGATCTTTATTAAAAATCTTGGCACGCGCGTACACGTGCCGTTTTTCTTTCTTTCAGAATTGAAGGACGATCAAGATGCACTGGCAGACTTTCGACAGCTCTGGGATTATTTGTTACGCAAGGGGATGAGCGTTGGCGCGTTTAAGCTTGATGAGGGTGACAAGCTTGGCGAACTTGCGGGTGTGAATATCTTATTCGTCGTCACGGATGAGGTTGAAAATACTCTGGCAAATATGACGGTAAGAATTTTTTAATTTAGAACGTGAGGGAGAGATACTTGCTCATTTTATGCTGCTTTTGGAAATCGATTATACTCTTATTTTCATTTCGTTTTCATGTTTTTTTTTATTTTTTGTAAAGGCTCAATTATTTTTATTGAACGATAACAATATTTATTTCTGTATCGATTTCATTCGAAAGACAAAACGATTTTATAATAAATATTACATTATGAGCATTTACGAACAGTACATAAGTTTAAAAGGAAACGAGCTTTTCTTTCAATAGATTCCAAAAGAATTTAATTCCATAAGTTGGTCACGGTGTGAATTTATTTATTTTCAGGCACATTTTCGCGAGAAAGAAATGCAAAACGAATATTAAATTATATTCGATACAACATTAATTGCACAACAGCACTAAAATCACCCGATAATCGTAAATTAATCTTAAATATAATTTTACTAATATAGTTAGAGCGGTTTTGTTTATTATTCCAAGGATCATTTGATCAAAAGCGCACGCACTATAGCAACTAAATCCTTGGAACAACAGGTATATATATATACATGTGTACAGCTAAGTTTGAGATTTTGAGATAGTTAGCGGAGTTTGAACGACTTAGTTAATTAATTTAGTTACGCTCGTGTTGTTTCGATGTTAGACAATGCAGATTTGTCACTGTATTAACTACTTACGTTTTACAAGCTCATTGTCGTATATTGTACGATTAATAATAATAGCATAATAGATTTAAATAATATCCTACGATATTTATGTAAAGTATTTTTTTTTCTTGCTGATACTGTTTTATTCAAATGAAAAAATTTCAAACTTAAAATCGATTATGTAAGTTGATCGTCAAAAGTTTGTCTTACTTACATTATCTAACGTATAGAATATATTCATAATATCTGGAAGTTCATACGTATACTCTCAACTTGCAAGCTCCGAACAACGACAAATTTCGAAAGGAAATGATTGTTTTCTTAAAATCAAAAAACTATAAACGCACAAACGGCATGTAAACAAAAAATTCTTTTCGATTTCAGAAAAATTTCAAATCACCCAGCTCCAGAAAGCTTTTCGAATTCATGCAGGATGTGTCGCAAAAAGTCGACGTTCTCCAGAAACACAAAATCGATAAATACCTTGCAGGATTGGGTTGTAGCGTCAAGCCAATATTTCGCGGCAACCAACTTGGCGTTCATCTTCTGCAAGCAAGGTATAATGAAAAAAAAAATATCGATTAAATATATTTTTGTAAAATGTTACTATATCGCATTAGCGCGGTAAATTCCGATGTTATTCAACGATTATTCTTTAAATAGTCTGATAATTGCAGTTTGTTTAATCCATTCATCGCACGCGCGCGCGCATGCGGGAGTCGCTTCCGCGATCTATATCTGAATATTTGAGCGCATTTGTTTACAACCAGCGCTTTTACGAGGTCTTTAAAGCCGCTGCATTGTATATCATGCGTAATAACGAGGCATACGCGGTAAATCATCAGCGCTACGAAAGTAAAAAAAAAAATCTATGCTGCAATTTTCGAATTGATTTGCGATTTTACTTTTTTTTCATCTTTACGTATTATCCGTTATTACGCAGCTTCAATTGCGCGAAAAATAAATTTCCATTCGTACTTGCGATCTTCGTCAAAAGGTTTTCAATATTTATGTGTGAAAGCTCAATTAACTGGAATAATTACGGAGTTAATTTATCGAAAATATTTGCCTCGATATTTTCCGGTACTGATTGGCTTGATTCCAGGAATTTTATTGAAATCTATGCTCTTTGATGAAATTATAAAAGAGACATGACATTTTACATCGTAAAGAAATGTAAAAATGTAACCGTATGATTATTTTTTATGTGATATAAATCATTTCTATTTACTAAAATAGAGAAAAAAAATTCATGGGTCCGTGGGCATCGTTCCTATTGTAATATTTAAATAAATATCAATCTCACGTTCACCAATAAAACAAATAAAAAAATTTCAGGGACGACATCGGTCGTAAGTACGGTATAACCGTAAGCTCGACGGCTTTCACGGGGACAGCATCGCAGAAGCAAGCCGCACGCGCCGGTTACCAGGTTGACTTTAGCCAGGAGTACGAGCAAATTTTGGATGCAAATGGGAAAGCCTTGTTTCCCAACATCGACGCCAAGTCTCTCAAGATAATGACGAAAGAGCTGCGGTGAGCTTGTGACGCACAACGTCGAGGGATCGCGAATCAATTTAAATTATCTCTCTGTCTCTCTCCTGCAATTGTTTGTCTTCCCCAATGTGCTCTTGAACCGATAACGAGGCGCGGGAGAGATGATGTTACAACGTTGAAAGCTCGCGATTCTTGTGTAGATAGAAAATTGATGCGTAAAGCTAATAAAGTTATTATCTGTTTAACGAATTCAGGGTGAATTATTTTTTCGATGTACTTTAGCATTAGAACATACCAATCTATCTTCTCATTATTTAGAAAAAAATCCGTTATCATTCGCTGTGAATCAGCGCTTATCAACAAAGCTGTATTACGTATTCAATCAAAGTCGAATACGTACGTATGAGTCTACGAAAGTGCATGCTGAAACAGCAATTTTTCCGACAAATTACTGCACCGACTTTTCTTCCCCGGTAATTTGAACGTCGATACAGTGTATAAGCGCTCGTCAACTCAGTACTATATTCATTGTGTAACTCGATTGTGTGTAAAAGAAGGTCTGTACGAAATAATCACCGTTGAAATGGAATTTTCAGTACAGCAACTTTACTCAGTCGGTTAACAACGTCGACCTACCGTCTGGTTAATTAAATTTTAAAGAAACAAACTCGCGCTAACTCAATCGATCTTTTAAAATTCGTGAATGGAGTATGAAATTTCGAACAGTGCGAGTGAATTAATACGGTAAAAATTCGGAACAATCCAAATTTCGCCCATTTCGAATTGAACACGCACTGGAAACTCGGATTTCAGAGCTGCATCTCGTTGAACTCCGACCTCCGCGATCAATTTTCATAAATTCGTATGTGAATTTTCAAGTCCGCGCATTCAACTAAAAGTCATACGGACATATCGTCGTTTATCCGTAAAAAAACATAATTACGTAACATTCGCGAAATTGTCGAAGTTGCAATTGGAAAAAAGCACGAAAGCTCATTGGTATTAAAGCTCGCGAGGCCAGCCACTTTCGACTAGTAGAGACGATTAAGATCGCGCACACACGCCACGTTAATAGCGACGACGTTCATTCGTCCCTTACGTAATTGAAAAATAACACTTCTTTCTTTTACTTGATCTATCTGGGTGTGTGCGTGCAGTGCAAGTCGCGTGCGCGTTCGCTTTATCGACGTCGATTATCGCTTCAGTCGTGTTCGGGATATAAAACCATCTTTATATCTATACACGCACCAAACGACGACACTTTGGTACATACGAGAAAATTGAGTGCGAGAAACTGTCTCTCTCTCTCTCTCCTCGTCTTCTCCCTCTGCCTGCTATTTTTGTACGCAAAGTACAGTTCACGCCTCAGTGTGCTAGCTTCATGGTGAGTTTTAGTTTTGTGCTCTCTAAGCTGCTTCATCGAGTGATTTTGTTGTCGCCAATATAGTGCGCTTTCGGTGAGTCGTTGCGCGGAAAACATATCGAAAGTTTTCGAGTGGATTCTTTTTTTTTGTTTGGTATTTTTAGAGGTCGCGACAATTTGGCCCGCGAACGTGCTATATTTTTCATTAAATTTTCGATGCTTTCGTTCTGGACGCAGAATAGTTTGTTTTGATCGACTGGTGTGTTCATGAGATTTTTTTTTGAAAAAACTATTTATTCGCGCTGAAATTATTTTTTTTTTAATGTGAAATGTAGCAGTTTACAAGAAAATAAACAGAAAGTTTAATGATAAAGAGTTATTGGTTATCTATAGACACCGCGTACAGTTTCTTATCACTGCAATTTTTAAAAGCAGCAACCTTGCTTCAATCGAATATAATAGTCGATCAATGTCAAATCAATACTTGCAGATCATTACAATTCAGCATTCGCGATATCTTTCGAGCGAATTTTTTAAAAATTTCATCGAAACACTTGAATTTTCTATATAGTTGAACTTGATTTATTAGCGTGTGAAGTCTTCGTCGACGAAGTTGATTGGCAAATAAAATGAGTAATAAAACTGCAACGAAACGACGACCCGCCTGGCGTCGTCCGGATGGGCCTGTAAATATTTGGAAAATAATCGAGGGTACGGAGAAGCTTGCCGATGGTTCGACGAGACCAATTAGATTTTCAATTCAAGAGGTGCCGGAAGGCAGGCGAGAAGAAGCGATGCAACACATGATCAAGTATTTCCTTGCCGACGAGCCAATGTGCAAAAGTTTGAGTGAGTTGATTTTTCTTTTAATTCGGTTGGATGAAATGATTTTTGTTCAATTTGTCGCCGATAAAAATGTCTGTGTTGTAACGAGTAGAAGTGAAGGACGATCCGGAAATGATCCAAGGTTTCCGTGTCTACTGGGATTATTGTTTGGATCAGGGTATCGTCGAGGCAGCTTACATTGTCGATAAAGACAATAAAATACTTGAATTAGCTTCGATCAACATGCTGGTTGTTTCGTGCGATGAAACGGACAAGGATATGGAATATTTAATGGTAATTTTCGATCGATTTTACTCGAACGAAAATGACGTTAAAATAAACATTATTTTATTTGTAGCCTCTTCTTAAATCGCCAAAAATTATGAAACTATTTGACATAGTATTGGGAGTATCGCACAGAGCAGATGCTCGCAAGATTTTAAACGTCGACAAATACATTGCTGCCCTTGGGCTAACTGTCGCTCCTCATCTGAGAGGCCAAAAATTAGGACAACGAATGCTCGAAGCGAGGTAAAAACGCTGCCAATCCATTTGCACTTAGCTTCCTCTTTTACGTTTGTCAATTCTCATTAATTTTTATCTTGAATATTGCCTCAATTATATTTTTTTCATTTGATATTTTTATTCAAATTTATTCTTCTTGTACGATGAAAAATTATATTTCAACCAAAAATTATGGCTGTTTGCGCTTAGAAATCTCTATAATTTTTAATGCCGAAAAGATTAGTTTGATAGAAAGTACTATACTTCGGCTATGTAGCATCAAATTGATCGTATGAGAACTCATTTTTAAGCTAAATAAGCTTTCAAATGATGTCTTGTACGACGAAAATTTTTCTTTCAATCAACAGTTATAGCTGTTTGCACTAAGAGATCCTATGTTAGGCGTTAGGTATATTCACATTATTATACAACGAACTTGGTTTATAGTTAGTAATAAGCAACATCTGTTTCAAATTTGAGATCGATTTGAGTAAAATTACTCTAGTTATCGTAAAAACTAAAACGTCCTATTTTTAGACAAAATTATTATTTTTTTCGATAACTATGCGATGTAATGACTTGAAATTTGAAGAGCATTTTTCTTATTATGTCGGGCAACTTCAGTCAAAATTTTGTAAAAATTTATCAGAAATTTTTCATGATATGAAATTTTATTTTTAAATCATATTTTTTGGCATAACTATCGATTGAAAGCTCTTAGAGAGATGATTTTGGTTTCAAATTAAAGTAGAATGAATGTACTAAAATGTTTTGTAATAAAATATTGGAAAATTTATACGTAACACTGAAAATTATCGAAAATACTAAATTTCAAAAACTGAAAAAATCACTTTTTTCAAATTTTTAAAAATTAACTCGTCAGAATCACGTAAATCTTACTTCTCACCCTTCATTTGGTAAAAATAAATCGAATGAGCCCTCTCCCGTCGAATTCTATCGTGTAGAACTTGACTTATCGACAACGACATACATACATACATACATACCTACATACCTACATACATACATACATACATATGTACATACATACATACATACATACATACATACTACACACACATATACACACACACACACACACACACACACACACACACACAGATTTCTTAAAAATGGTGTATTATGACACCTCAAAACACATTTCTATAATAATTTTAAGACAAATTTTTTCAAGCTTCCTCTAGCTATGAGGCAGTAAAAAAATTTAGTACAGTAATGGAGAATTTCTTTTTCATAGTCCATTTTCGTGATTTTGTTTTAAGTGTTTTTGAAATTAGAATGGAATTTGTTTTGGAATTGATATCGAGTTGAAAGTGAAAATAATTGAAACCGTTTTAACTCGTTAAAAGTAACTTACCGATATTACATATTTTATTCCAATTTCAAAAACACATAAGTCAAAATCAGGAAAACGGACTTAAGCATGAATCGATTTCAATATTGATAAATTGAGAAAGCATACTATAATAAATAAATGTACAATACATAGAAGACATACAGAAAGAAAATTAATTTAAATAATTCCATGAATTTCAGGAATGAGATAGGAAGAAAATACAACATTCCAGCGACATCCACAGTATTCACGGCGTCAGCCTCTCAAATCCTAGCAGAACGAGCGGGATTCAAAGTAGAATTATCCCAAGATTATACCGATTTTCTTGAGGATGATGGCAAACCTTTTTTCCCCAATATCGAATCGAAGTGTATGAAAATCATGATGAAAAGAATCGAATGACAAGTTTTTCTTATGAAAATTGTGCGCCGTAAACTTTTCGCATTTTTAATGTTAAGGTGATTATAGTATAGATTCTCTTATGGTGATATTGTTTTATACAGTATTGACCCTTTTACCTCAAATCAAAAGTTTTTTTTAATAATTTTTTTCTGAATATGTAAATAGATTTTAATGACACCGATTACCCATCTCAGTCATGACAGGTTTGAAGTATTCTGAAAAACAATTTTCGTTTCAAAACGTTAATAACTTGCCGAAATATTGAGACAATTTGTCTATGAGGCTACATAGTTCCACTGTAAGAATAAAGTCGTGCAATACAGCGTACAAGAGAAGCCATCGGATCAAAGTGACCCGGTGCGAGAGCCGAGGGGTCAAATTAATCTCAAACGTCGCACGAAAGAATAGTATACAGATACTTTTGCAAGCGTAATTATTTTTTTTCTAAGGAGGTCAGCGAAAATCTAATGCAATTCAGAAACCAATGTTTTTGTAGTTTCTTTTTTCATTAAACTGACAGAAACTTGTTCACATCCCCTTTTTCCAGCTGCTTATTCTGTTGTTTTCATTTATGCCATAGAGTCAAGTTCTAAGTAGCGTAAAATGTTCAAAAGTGAAAATTGCAAATATTTACATTGTCGCTCTAAGTTTATTAAAACCAAATGTGAAATTAATCTAATACTGTTACATCTCAAAAAAAAAAATATATTAACTCGATAAACGAATGTAAATTAATAAAGCATTTGACAGAATCACTAATGAGTCGCTTGTTTCCCGTAACTAAAGTTTTTTTACAGCAAAAATAAAAAATCAATCTCAATTAAAACAAGAGAATCTTCGGCGTGTCACGCAAAAAGGTGCAAGCTGTGAGAATATTGATGAGCCGCGAGCGGCGAGAACAAAAAGTCACCGTGTCTATCTCCCGCGCGAAGAATATAGACGATGTATATAAGAGCGAGAAAATAAGAGGAGAAAGGTACTATCGCGCGTCATCTTGAATTCCGAACTTTTCGCTTCTATTCTCTTTTCTCTCTCACGGACGCCGACGCCCGTGGGCTTTCATTAGCCGTCACCAGCTGAATTAGCTGAATACATAAGGAGTGGACGAGAGATGTCGCGCGCGCGCTCAAGACCTCTTCATTTTTGCGAGCATATAGCTCTTTCCATTTACTTACCCTTTTCTTGATGAACACCCGAGATCCTCCTCGTTTTCTTGATTACACATTTTATACGTTTATTAGCCCGTGTAAATGAGGCTGAATCTCAATTAGCGAATCGCAAGGCCCTTCGGAAGTGCTGGTAATACAGAGGAGCTTGTTAGCCTATTGATATTGTACACTTTTATTTGCATGAAGCTTCATCGAGGTAAGAACCGATTACATTTTAGTTGAATTTACGTAAGTTAGAAATGCTGATTGGATACATAACGTTTTCTGTACTTTCCAGGAGTTTAATTTTTGTTCCAAGTCAAATGTTATCAATCACTTTATTTGATAAGTTTTGTTTGTAAAAAAAATAATTGAATTTTACTGTCGTTGATGAGTTTTTCAACAAATTAAATTCTTCATGCTGTTTCTCCGAAAAACCGCTAAATAATACAAATATATTCATTTCCACAATTCATTTCTCCGATTTGATTTTCAAGTCACGAAAGAACTATATAAAATTACAACAACTTACCAAGAATATAGTTATACGAATATTTCTTTAATCTCGAGCTTTAATATCCACTTCATACTTCTCTGTATGCACAGCTCGTACAAGAAACTTTATGTTACACCGTGATTCAATAAGCTACTGCACGGTGTTTTATCCGGATGCATATAACTTTCATTCGCAACGGCAGCAAACCATTCGAAACTTGCGCGAATTACGAAGAAAGTTACAAGTTGCGCGAAAGAAGAAAGTTTCTCGTCACACTTCATAAAAATAACTTTGTCGCGTATTTTAATAGACCAACAATAATAAAAACACAGACAACAGATTTTTTTTTTGCGCGCTCCAATTTTTTTTCTTCCCGGTCGCACGCGCGCGCGCGCGCGCGAGAGAGAGAGAGAGAGTTGTTAATTTACGACATTCGGCAAGCGTTTTATGTGGTTTTAAACTTCTCTCTCGCTGTAATTTTGTTGATCGAGCGCATGAATTACGAGACGGTATAAATTCGAATGCTTTTTGCAATATAATGGGCTTGAGTGTGTAAAAAACCGAAAATAAACGCTAGAAGAATGAGTTATTGACTCGATAAATAGTTATTTAGGGTTTTACGTCACGCGCGCCACGGCTGTAATAGGTTTCGTAAACAACGAGTTAAAGAGCAAACGGATAATCTATAGCCAGTTTTCAAATACACACCAATGCAGTGGCGACAATCCACCCCGAACTTTGAATTGTCGAACGATCGCTTATAATCGAAAATCCATGGAAAATCGAAGGCACGAAACCGCGTCATAAATATATATAATATATACTTGAAAGCTCGGATATTTCGAGCTTTCGAAAACACACAAAAAGTCGTTATATTACCCATCTATTTCCTTCGTTTTACAATATGGCATATACAATTATTACAAAGCGCATATACGTCACACGACACATCACGTCACCGAACAAAAGAGCGCACGTGTATCTCGCACCCGCCAGCGCACTTTCGTATACGACTGATTACCTCGTTCAATAAATCGATTAATGAAAAAATGAAAAAAATTATGAGAGCTTGCGGCTACTAATTGCGTTGGCGTGTATCGAAGAAACTCGGGAGCTACTTTGGGATGCATCTCTCGCAGAACGTGTACACAGATGCGTCAGCCTATCGGTGAGTATAGCACGTGCACGAGGATGTATAAGACGAAATGCTTAAAAAACACATTTTTCTGGGGTCTAGAATAGCAAAATTTTTTTTTAATGCTAAGGCTTTCGGACCTTTTTCCTGCTTTTTTTGAAGGTATATAATGTCGAAAAATGCTCGTAAACATTGGAAAAGTCCTCGGGAACTATATTTTTTTCAGCATTTTCCCGATATTAATAACAAACTAAAAATGTAATTATTTTGCAATTTTTGTGATAACTTGCCACCGGATAGTTATTTTTGAATGAAACTTTTTTCTGCGTAAAGGTCTTCTTTTTTTCTATCATTTTGATTGGTCAAAAATGTTTCTAGCGGTCTTAGAACCCGAGAAATCAATATTTGAAGAAATGCCGTTTTTCGCCTATTTTCTGTGAGAAAAGCCCATTTGATTATAATGGGAAAATGCCGAAAAAGTAGTTCCTGCAGACTTTTCCAATGTTCACGAGCATTTTCCGATACTATATACCTTCTAAAAGAAGAGGAAAAAGGTCCGGAAGCCCTAGCATCAAAAGAAATTTTTGCCATTCTAGACCCCAGAAAAGTGTGTTTTTTTAAAGGATTTTGTCATATATGTGTATTATGAGAGAGCTTTCATCTCTCTGATCTTCCCGATACGTGCGCCGATTCAATTAGCATTTTCTCATTTGTCAAATTTTTCGCTTTCGTTGTTATTATTTTCTTGACCTCGGGATTGAAATTTTTTTTGTGGTTTCTTAAATTAAAGCGATGTTCATGTCGGTACTTAAGTAGATTCGATGAAGCAGCAAGACGAGGGCTGACTCTGAGGAAAATTGAATTCCCGTACCTCAAACGACTATAAATACTACTACCCCCTACGCTGTTATTCGATTACCGCTCGTAATTGAGATACGATGCTAAGGTTTCCTTAAGATGCGATATTTATGCAGGAACATCAAACACTTTGGTTCTCTCGGGGAATTATGTTTGCAATCGTTGTGTATCAAACGTCGATCGCTCTTCGTTTCGATAAGAAATTGCGTTGGTTCGCTTTCCCTCTCTTTCAATTTCGAACGATAACAAGCACAGCTTTAATTTAAAAGTCACGATCCCATTGAGATCTCAATGAGATCCGTCTCAATTATGGCACTTTTTGATATGCCTTTGAAACGAAATATCTCACACTATTTTTTCAATCTAAAAAGATCTCATTGAGATCTCTTATTGATATTTTCCAAAATTTTATTGGCACTTATTGAGATGGTGAGAGATCAATTTGATACATACTTATATAGATTTTTTTTTTTTCATTTTAATCTGCTTTTAAGATGAAATTATAATACTTGAGATGTAAATAAGATTTTTTTGATATTTTTTATAAAACTATTTTTGACTATTTGAAATGCGTTTGCACCGAAAGTATAAAAAATATTTAAAAAATCTTATTTACATCTCAAGTATCATAATTTCATCTTAAAAGCAGATTAAAATGAAAAAAAATCTATATAAGTACGTATCAAATTGATCTCTCACCATCCCAATAAGTGCCAATAAAATTTTGGAAAATATCAAAAAGAGATCTCAATGAGATCTTTTTAGATTGAAAAAATAGTGCGAGATATTTCGTCTCAAAGGCATATCAAAAAGTGCCATAATTGACTTTTTTTACGCGGGTGATACTTTAATATTTGAAAGGTTTACTCTCTTTCGCGTTGTACAACTCTCGAGAGTTTTCTAAAAAAAATTAACGACTTCAAGTTTTAAGTACTCTGGGGGAAAGGAGGGTAAAATTAAGCGAATGTACTTGAAACTTGCGCGCGTTGGACTATAACGAAACGTTTTCTGGAAAGTATATTGTTGGATTTTAATGAATAATTCGCGTTGTAAAATTTTTCGATAATGACACTTTTTTTCAATGCTGACCCGTTATTCATCGCGAGCTTATAATGTTTCCAAAACTTTTTTCATATTGAATTTTACGCAATGTTTAACGATTTTAATATCGAAGTTTCGTCAAAGTTTTTTTCCTAATAGAACGGATATCTATTGTGAACATTCGTAACCACCCGCGATAATGCATTTTATTCGAAAAGATTTTTTATTCACCAGAAGTATTAATGAAAGTTCTGGAATTACTTTATTTTTGTGAAAAATTCTTCATTGTATAGAAAATTCTTAATTATTTAAAAAATTGCAGCACGGAAGGATCAACAATATCAACAATATGAATAGATAATTAGCCATTAATCGTAAGCAAACAAAATTTCATCCCTCAAAAAAAAAAGAAAGAAAATAAGCCACTTGATTACGACAAACTTTTGTTACAACAGAGGAAATGATCAAGCTAACAAAATTAGCTTGTTCGACTCGTGGGTGCAGCACTCGCGAGAGTCAAGTTGAACCGTCGCTCGGGTGCACAAATCTCAAGAATCCGCGACGGAACAATTAGCGATTCAGACGGCTAATGAAATGTGAAAATAGAGTGCTTCTCCCTACCGCGTTATTCCGTAGGATTTTCCACCATGAATCAAGAAGCATCGGAGTGTACTACCTACTCTCTCTCTCTCCTCTTTCAACGCCCCCAGTTTGTTAGGTATATGTGCGCGCGCGCCACTTCTCTTCCGTTTCTGTCGGCGAGCTCGAAGAAGAACTCAACTCTCGCGGGCAGTCGCGAGCCGCGCGTCCTCACGGCAAGTGCATCCCGTTTTCTCTCTCTCTCTCTCTCTCACTCACTCTTACGCGCTTTCACTTCTCTCCCTTATAAAGTGTAGTTCTTGTTGTTGCTGTATCTTTCGAAGTGCAAAAAGTGTTACATTTTTGTTATCTTGTATTTTAATTGTGTGGATATTTATAATACTTTTGCTGGGATGCGGGGTAAGCATTTTTTTTTTGCTATTCGAGAACGATTTTAAGTGCGCCGCGGGAGAAGAAGTGCTACCGGTTCCGTTTACATTTTTCGCGGTAAAAACGGATGCAATTTCACGCGGGAAACAATTATCTCGATTGCATCGAGTTTCTTGTATACCTTGCGGGAGAAAAGTTTCGATTTTTTTCGCTGTATATAATCGATGTATCGTATTTATCTTCTTGTTTTTTTCAAAGTGTGCCGACAGTTGATGCGTGAATAATTGACGTCTTGATAGATTGATTGCAATTTTTTTTTACTTCTCGCGCGTACGTGAAAATGAGTTTTCACGTGGAGAAGATTGAATTTTCTTAGAAATATTTTAAATTGAAATACACGTTTTGACGCGTCGAAGCTGTTTTTTTTTTTTATTTTTTTTTTTTAGTTTGCGAAAAGGAAATTTAATTTTTACGTAAAGTTATGATTTCAAGCGATCAAATTGAAATACTTTAGAATGACTATAGGATGGTAAAAAAATGTACCAGTTATAAAAAACTGTTGCTGTTACTAGAAATAATTGATAAACTTTTTTTTTAATTTAGTCATTCAAGTGATCAATATTTTAAATTTCATTTGAAAAAATGTGGAATAAAATGAAAATTTGAAAACCGTCTGCATTGAACAAAACTTTTTGAAAATATCGATCGCTTTGATGACTCTAATTTAATTAACACTGATCGAAACGCGTTCCAATTGAAAGTACGTGCGATCTCGCACTTTTGGTCGGAAACGCTTATAAAAAAAATGTTTGATCAGTTTTCGCGCTCCCCGTCGATTTAGATTTTCTTTCAATACGATTTCGAATCACGATAGACGCGAATTGGAGTATATACAAACCGCGGCGCGACTGTTGGAAATTACGTTATCCGTTATAACTGAAATTGAATTTAGCACTTGACCCGCGCCAATACATCATCTCATCTATATAAACACCACATAGAAAGCTAAAATCCAACTATATTGGAATGAAAATTCAATTATCCAAAGCGATTACATAGTTGGCCTCACTCTAGTTCGCAGACTTCACAGATTACCAAACTTTATCCGTATAAATCCACTTACACCGCCTTCTACATGTTTCTCTTTCAAATAAAGTCTAATGGAATGGACCGTTGGAGAAGAAAAAAGAAAGTTTAAGTGTATTAAATGTCGCATCCAAGTACATCAGCCGTTAACCGCTGGGTAATCAGTGCACTCTTTGCAAAGTATATTAGCGCGCTGATTGCCCGTGAAAAATGGAACGTTATTTGCGTGGTACTTTTCTCCGGAGGAGTTTTTCAGCCGCGCGGACTTTTATAATGGAACTTTCGAAACGAAACTTCATTACTTTTTCAATTGTTCAGTGCCCGATATTGCATATTTATTGTTTGATTTAACTTTCCAATATTTCGTTAAAAGTTCAATTTCGAGCAATCTATTTACATTCGAACCGTCGATCAGCGAAATTCCAAATTAAAGCACTATAATGAGTACTTCGCTATATGTCAAAGTTTCATTTACTCCTATAAGTAATTGGCAGTTAAGTTGTGCAATGGAACTGGCGAACTCGTAAATCGTCATCCCAACAAAAGGAAAAAAAGAATAGGGCAGCGCGAGATGCTGGTCGTTGTAGGTAATAAATACCCGCGAGTACCACAAAACATGTGTCGGAAAAATACAGTCTCTCTTCAAAGTCTCACTCGCTGCGCGACGGTTGCTTGCCACCGTTTAAATTTCTCAGAATGAAAATGCAACGCACCACGCTTTCTACTTTCGAGCTGTCATTGCGTTCTTTTTTTTTATTTAACTTATCTTCCCAATTAACGGCAATTTTTTATTTCGTTCGATTAGTAGCCTCATTTAGTCAAAACTAACATTCAAACAATCTTAAATTGCAACATCTTTGCATTATAGAATCAATGATTTCGAACGATTTCGAATAAAAGTTAAGGAAGGCGATGAAAACAAAAAACGAGGTGTAATACGTTTTTGTTTGGATGGTCGTGATTTCATGTAAATAAACGCGAAATACATGTATCCGCGAGAGAGAGAGAGAGAGAGAGAGAGAGAGAGAGAGAGAGAGAGAGAGAGAGAGAGCAATTACGATGCAAAATGTGCAATCATAAACGCGAAAACATACGCAAGCGCGTGCAATTCCGAAACATAAAACAGAGACCGTTGGTGCTCGCAGGAAAGAAAACTTTAAACTGCGCGATGTGTGAAATAATCTCGGAACAACGTCACGGATTATATATGAACGAGAGTGAAAGTACGTGGTATATATCGGAAAAAGAATGAGAGGAGCTAAAGTGGCGACAAAAGCTCTTCTCTCTCTCTCTTTCTCTTGGTCGCACAGCTGATCAGACTAAACTTTATTGGCGCTTTTATTTTAGTCGGCTAACGACGCCACACAGTTAAGTTTTTTCTCTCACTCTCTCTCGGTTGGTTGACAGTGTATGTGTCTCGTTTGATCGTCAAAAGATTGACGCAGTTCCAAAATTAAAAAAAAAAATTTAGTTTCTTTTTTGCGAGAGAATTTGCGAGTAACCGATACATACACATACACAGATGAAACTTACACGACAGCTAGTTGATTTTTTACGTTTCTCTGACGCTTTGAATTTTTCTTCTATACGTTTTTTTTTTATCTTTTATGATTGTGCGGAGTTGTAGTGCCGTGTACCGGAAATATTTGGTATATTTATTCTGGTAACCGCGCATCGGTTTTTTTTTTCAACCAAGCTAGTCAAATATCATCGCGGAAAAACTACTTGTAATAGCTTTATACGCCACTTTTATTAAATTGTGCAAATAACTGTCGCTATTACTTTTCCTTTGAAAATCTTGCTGCGGGAGAAGTGGAAAAATCCGATTTAAAAACGTATTCATTCAATTCTTTGTTTCAAGTCTCCTTTGACTATACGAAAACATCCATGTAGCTTTTTTTAACTAAACTCGAAAAGGTAAACTTGAAAGAATGGAAAATTGGTACTTTTGTTGAAATATGCACAAATTTTATTAAATCCATACAAAGAACGTCCTTCAACTATTGACTTTCAACAATGGATATCCTTCGGTAAAGAAAGACTTTCTTTAATCGGATCACGTTGATCCGAGATTTGCGGTAAGCTTACAAAGGCTGCGAAAAAGACGTGGCTCTAATTAATAGATCCACACTATACGATTCTAACTTATACGGATTATAAAATACTACGATAAACACCTTTAGGTATAGATAATTTTTATTTAATTTGAAAATTCGATCTATTTTTCCGTAGTAAACTGCGAGTTTTTAGAAGCTCAGAAAAATTTATAAATATTCCTTCGAAATATCATATCCGTTTTTCTCTTGAATTTATAAATAAATAAAATTTGATTGAAAAATAAAACTCAATAAAAATCATATATGACTCGCATCATGGCTCTTAATATATTAATTCAACTGATTAACAATATATTAGCGTACCATTCAATCATCAACATCGAGTAGTAAAATCGACCATCGTGACTTGCAAGACGGTTTGTCGAATATTTTGATAAGCCCTCGGGCTGTGCGTTCGAGCGTACGCGGGAAGCGCGAATACATTTGGGAAATGCACAAGTCGACCGTGAGTTAATGTACTTAAGTTTACAACCCTCAGACCCTTGACAGTTTGACACCGACTCCTCCTCGAAATTTAATCACGCTAACTATATTCAAGATTCGTCGCTTGACGGTTAATTAATAAAATGTAAAACGCAAAATTACTGCCTGGCGCGCGCTGAATCGAGCGGAATATGTTGAAAATTAAAATGAACCAACGAGATTTTTTAATAACGTATTCTCAATCTCCCTACGCGTTTATTAGTACCCCATATTTTCCAAATAACCCAGATTTTAATATCATTTCATCAAAATTCGTTAATCACGAGAAAAAAAATCACGCGGATAAAATAGAAACACGCGGATCAACGCGCGCGCGGCAGCTTAGTTTGCATAGTACACGCAGTCATCGCGGGATAACTGCAATTTGCATCGCTTTACACGAGACAGGATTGATGCTTGCTGAGAGAGAGAGAGAGAGAGAGGCATTGGCAAATTGAAAACTTAATTACAAATAAATAGTATTCGTCTCTCGAGAGTGCGAAACTAAGTAAGTAAGTCGCTCGCGTTTATCTATTGGACTCTAAGTTCTCGTGCAGATAGATTGGCGCGTGAGTTTGACACTCTATTTGTTCTGATTAATTCCGAAAGGATAAACTCTTCGGCAAAAGGGTTCGATCGGTAATTCCAATAAAGACTTCGGTCTCATTTGCCTGACTTGGCTGCAACGAGCGGTAGTACAGTATATGTATGTATATACGAGTATATATATATATATATATATCTCCAAGAAGCAAGAAATTTTCCGACGCTCGCGGCTCGTTGCTCGTAAAACTTGTCCCCAGCACTCAGGTGTAATTGAATGCCAAGATGAAGAAGGAGAAGAAAAAGAAAATGGGAAAGAAGGGCTGGTGTTGATGCCGCAGTACTGCAAATCTATCGTGATTTCGTGATAGAGAGATTGACTTTGTGGCAAACCTTCCCGTATCTTTCGATCATACCCTTGCGCCGACGTTTGTGAATCGAGGATTAGATTTGTTTTTCGCTTTCTTTCTCTCTCTCTGTCTCTGATGCCTACAGCTTACATCTACCCACGAGGATCTTTGACTGCAAAGATTTGTATGTCTGCCTGCGCGCGTTTTCAGGATGTGCAAATATACAGTTGACTCGTATATAAAGTTAAGGTAGAGGGTGAGAGAAATTTTGCGAGTTTGTGGGGAAACTGCAGTAAATTTTGTGGCGTTAAGTAGCAAAGGCATAAGTCACTTTGGAAACTTTTGATGTCGGAGTTTGAATGATGCTGTGCGTAAAGTCTTAAGAGATATATTTTCTCATTGTTTGAATGTTGTTTCTGTTGAAATATATCTCGATCGTGTTTTCAGCTCACATGAGTTTATTTATTTGGAAAAAAAATATTTAATGAAAAATAAAGTTTCCCGTTCGTCGGACGAGTTTAAAAAAAATTGTTTAACTAAATGAAATATATAGCTTTTGAAAGGCTGCAAAAGTTTGTGTATATTCCACTTTTCCAATAATTGAATTTATGCTCTTCTTCCTTCGTTGCCGCAGAGTTACCTCGAGCAAGTTTCTTGAATGAATGGATGTTCCGATAAGCAAAAAATTTTAAACAAAGCTAATGCTTCGCTGAATAAAGTTTACTACTATGATGTTTGAAAGTCATCAGTCAAGTTCAAATTAATGTGTAAGAGTTATAAGTATATGTTAGTTCTCTTGCATTGAGCTTTCCTGCTATTTACAATTAACTGTAAAGTAAATGTATATAATTCAATTAGGATTACACTCCATGCATATACCAATCTTCACATTGGTAATTAATGAATGCCATTTTGTGCTTTTACAATCATGAACTGAGGAAATTCTCGCTGCAGCTTATTCGCAGTATTTGCATGGGTGGCAAACTATCCAACGAGTCATTTTACAGCAAATTCAATCAAAATACCTCTGTACTGACATTCACTAGTGTAATCATACATGAACGCTGCGATAATTCGATTTTTTGATAATTACGAACATTAATAACTACAGTACATTTTCACACTTTTTCTTTTACTCAAATATTCGTTAAAAATTTCCAATTAAGCAGGATATCGGAAAAACTGATCAGGAAAATAAGTGTCAATAAATCAGAGCTCGAATATAACAGTTTTGCAAATGAGTTACAATTTCCTTATTCAGAGTTACAAGGATCTAATTTATTCGTAATTACTTCCAGCTATTCAATCGATCTTCAATTTACTGTTTTCTCATTTTTTTCATTGTCGATCACTTTCAATGAAAAAAGTTATGCCAAAGAAATTGTTCTAAAGTTAACATTTTACTTGTTTTATCGATACACTACATCCCATTATCACTGTTACAAGTAATTTTTTCTCGTTACACTTTAAAATAATATCAATAATTTCAGAAGGTGTAATTTGAAGAAACTTATCGTAACCTATTGCATATAGTTGAGAATATAAAGGTATGGCTCTCAATTATAAAACAATGAAGAGTAATTATTAGCAAATACTATTTTTATATAAATGACCAAAAATTGATAGTATCGTTGATAAATATAGGACGGACTTGCGGTGGATTATTTTTAAATCTGAAAAAAAATCTATAAATTATTTACGCATAAACGTTTTTGCCGTCACGTAGCGCAACTGTGTTCTCTGCCGATTTATTGGAAAGATAATATTTATAGAATACGTCCAAAGTCATTAAAAAATCTAGTTTATATCTATGTACAAAGACGATAACAAAAAAAAAAAAACACCGTTTTGTACGTTATACACACAGACATTTATGAACGTTTTATCTATAAAATGTTTTTTTTATAGCGGCACGAAAATAAGAAAGAAATAGTGCAATTGCTCGAGATTTTCCAAATGGTACCGATATATATTTGACATTTGTTACTGATTGAAAATAAGAAGGTTATTGTTCTTTATGAGTAATACTGTAAAAATGTTTAGAGGAAAAAAAAGTTATTCACAAAGATATCGACTCGAAACAAAGTCAACAATAATAAGTCAATTTATATTAATATTGATACTTCACGTTGAATAACGATGTGCTAAAGCGATAATTATAGTTGCCTATTTTGATATTGCTCTATTTAGATTTAGATAGCTCATATCGTTGTAAAAAAAATTTTTTCTAAATCGAATCATTGAGTTCTACGTACAGTCAATGGTTTACATTTGGATAGTTGGAAACCTTGTTAAATTAATTATACTTATGTTTACTTTACAATTTTACTTATAGTTTATCGCGTAATCAATTATTAAAATATCATAAATATGCATAATATCAGAAAAAAAATGAGATCGTTTCAAATATTTATGTTGCCATTACATTAAAATTTACATACATAATTTTCATCAGTAATTTACATAATTTACATTCATCAATCGCGATTCATAAAAATGAGAATATAAGGTACATTCCGAATTAATATTTGAGAATTTCAATAATATCGATATTTTTTAAATATCCATTGAAGATAGGGAACCCATACGAATGGCAAATCATTAGAATAGAAGCCATTTTTAAAGAAGCGATGGAGTCATTTCAAGATGCGTGTTAATGTCAAGAATTTTTTAAATAATAAATTAATTTGAATAATATGTAATAATGGTTTCACTATATAGTAGGAATACTTAAATCCTGTAATAAAATCAATTTCGAAAGAACGGCTCAGTTCAATTTTAGCAAATAATAGCAATTATCCACAAAAAAAAATTTATGTAGTATCCCAACCTTCGAATTAACGATCAAAGCATCTTAAATTTAATATCCCTTCGTCGAATAACAGTATCAATCGCAATCGCTTTGAAATCACAACTTAACGTGCATGAATAAAATATCTCTTTCCCGAAGCCAACGGAACATATATCCGAATAAAAAAAAAACCTGTGATTAACACCTCGTAAAACCCTTTGAAATTTCAGCGAAGAAATGGCTTGGGACCATCTGATTGCATCTGCAGTAGCAGCAGCAGCGAAGTGACGTCACTGACTCGCTTGATAAAAACGAGTAGCCGCATAAGAGCTGGTTGGATATATATCGTCGTCGTCGTTGGCGTCGTTGCGCGCTAATGGCTGAGTTCGAAGAGTGCAGGTGCGCGCGATGTCAGCCGCCGCGAGCGAAACGACGAACGACTGAAAGAAATCGCTTCTCGTCGCCCGTCTAAGTGCAGCGTGGTGAGGATTATTGGAAAAATTATTACAGATTTTTCCGCTCATCGACTACTGTTTTTCTCGAATGGTTCTTGTTTTTTCGTTTGTATTGCTTTGTTTTTTCAATCGCGCTTCGCAATTCTTTTAACGTTGTATTTTCCGATGAGAGCGGTATATTTTTTTTATCTTTTTTTCATTTTTAAAGGTCGCCTGATTATTTGCATGGAAAGGCTGATGCACTCGTAAATACACTTTACTACGTCATTTAGCGAAAAAGTTTTACATTTTCGAAAGCTTTGCCAAAAGTACGTTTTGTAATTAGAAGGGTGTAATTGTAAAGAGTTAAAAAAAAATTTATATTATTTTTTCAAATAAAGCAAACATTGTAATAATCTTTCTCTTAACAAACGAACATATCAAAAGTGCGCAGGTTGAAAGAAAGAAAAGGAAGGAAGGAAAGAAAAAAAAGAGGCAAAATAAGCAGCGAGTTAGAGCAACTCACGGTCCAGATGATGTCGGGCAAGAGATGAGGGGAGGCCGCGAAACTGCCCTCGGCATCATTGCCGACACGGGTCTCAACGCCGCAGCCATGGACTATTACATTACCGAGATGATAGCCGTTGCCAACATGAGTGGTATGCTGGATTCCAACGCCACCGAGGCCATTGATCCTTTCTACTTCTATCAGGTTCGTGCACGGGCTATTTTTGCTTTTACCTCGGTGATCGGGATATT